>JBBPBX010034587.1:19202-32539 GCA_038048925.1 Garcialebias charrua
TAATGCACTTTTCATTAATAAAAATCTCAAAGTGATATCTTATATCATTCAGCTATGTTCGTTTTTGCAAAATAAATTATAAATATATTAAAATGTCATTACAAGTTATGGTAATTTTGTCGCTGTGATACGCCCCTAGAAATCCGAGAATTTCCGCGTACGTCATCAGTGACGTGCACTTGGGTAGGCGCTGCTCCAACACGCATGTAAATAATAATGGCGGAGCATGTCGAGTCAGACGAGTGCAGCATTTCTAGTGTTGATCTAAGCGATTTGTCTTCAGTTTTGGAAGGTGAAGTTAGTTCTGGTGATGAACAAGAGCCAGCAGGTTTTAATTTAGGTATTCAACTGTATTTATATAAACCTTACCGTTCAGGAAGTGAGTCAGAACCGACACTGCAGAGGAGGGAGGATTTTAGGTAGGAAAAGTCATGGAACCCGATCTATCTCATTTACAGAGCACTGATTGGTAATTTTTTAATTAATGTATCTAATAATTATTCAACATTAATTATAGTTTAAAAATATGAGTGCCTTTGAAGTATCTGTACTTTTTTAACGTTTATTTTAACATGAAAAACATCATTATTATTTCCACAGATGTAATGTGCATGTGTAAATACACTGAATGTTCACTATATCTTGAGAGTATATTTATGAATTATCACTTCAAAAATGAATTTTCACTGAAATTCTGTCTGAATTACATCAGTGCATTTAATGATTACTGCTTACTTACTTACTTACTGCCTAGTTTTATCATAAAAAATATTTTGAATTCAATGAAAACACAAAACAATTGTATTGTTTTATAAATATTTCTCCACTGTAAATAAAGCAAAGATCTGATATATCACAAAATTATATAAATATATGCTGGTGGAGATTCTCAGTCGTCCAGGACATGATAAAATCAAAAAAAGCATTCAATACAGAAACAACTGGACTTTATTTGTTACAGAAAACGTTTCACCCTCTATACAATTGAATTGAGAAAGCCCTATGGATAGAGAGCAAAACGTTTTCTGTTACAAATAAAGTCCAGTTGTTTCTATATTGAACGCCTTTTTTATCATATAAATATATGTTTATAATTTACATATAAAATAAATATTATGTAATTTATTGGTTTTTAATGAAAAAAGTTTAAACACATATATTAAATTATTTTTAAGATGTTAAAAAATGGTACATTGACAATTTACACATTTTACAAAATTTAATGACACCAAAATAGTCTCTGTTTGACATTGGGGTTTTTTCTAATTTAAATTTATTACAAACAAAAACAAATATCAGAAATGTATGTATCTGTACAAAATCAACTAAAACATCTTTATTTTACAGAGTTCTACAGAGTTCCACTTAAATCATGTGTTGTAACCAGGATCCGCTACACTTTTCCAGCAGCAGATGTCTACACTGGCTTCAAGTGGCCCAATGTTGAATGATTACTGGTACTGTATCTGGAACGTCACTCTGGAACTGCTGTGTAAATATATGGATGCTGAGTGGAGGTGGCACGTGAAATTCATCTCCAGGCTGGTCATCTGATTAACCTGCGCAGAGAGCAATTACCTACTTCCTAACAGCTTCCACATAGCCTGTCAAAGGAAAACAACAAACAAACAAACAAACAAAAAAACATCATTTTTCAAAATACCTTTGTTCTTTGTGCCCTTTCTTAAACAAACTTGTACTCTGACAGATATTGAATTGTACCTTGTTTGTGTGGTTTGAGAATTCTAAGAAAACAGAAACAAAAATTATATACTGTATTTCAGAATCACGATTTAGATTTGTTTTTGTTTTTTTAACTATTTAGCAAGTTTTAAGTGCGATTTTTATGCCAGAAGTTTACCTTGGTAACTTGACTAGTGGGGCGGCCGTGGTGTAGTGGTAATGGCAGTCGACCCCTGATCAGAAGGTTGGAGGTTCGAATCCCGCATCCGCCCACCATGTGTCGTTGTGTCCCTGGGCAAGACACTTAACCCCGAGATGCTCCCGGTAGGTCTGGATGGCGCCTTGCAAGGCAGGCTACCACTACCGGTGTATGAATGTCTGAATGAATGGGTGGATGGCTGGTATTGTAAAGCGCTTTGGGGCTCCTCACAGGGGGCTGGAAAGCGCTATATAAATAAGCTCCATTTACCATAGTTGAAGGCCATGACTGTTGTGGTTCATCAGATGTTGAGATGATTGATCCTGGAAAGCTGGACATAATTCCAGCAATTTCATAGAGAGAGAAAAACAACACTACACACTATCAACATTAAAGGTACAGTATGCAGTTTCTGTAGAACTCCAGCACTTAGAAATATTTTCAACAGGCAAAGCATTCTGATCCCGCTCTGCCCCCTTGTGGTCTGTTAAATTTCAAATTCAAGCTCTGTTTTTATTGGCTGATTCAAATTCAAGCTCTGTTTTTATTGGCTGGTTACAAACTCTGTTTTTATTGGCTGGAAAATGGTGGGTCACCTTTTCTTTTTAGAAATGCTTATTTACCACCTGGAGAAGCAAGGGGACAATATTTTTTTTTTTTTTTTTCAGAGATTACCTGGCTAACATCAGTCTGTCAGGAGGTAGTGACAGAGTGAAGAAATATGTTCATAAAAAAAGCTACATACTGCAGCTTTAACAAAAGTTCAAAAAATATGTAACATACACATAAATGTAATGTTTTTTTTTAGGCTGGTGAAATTGTGAGTGATGATATAGTAAAAACTTACTTATATCATATTATTTATTTAGCTATTTTCCAAAAAATAATTGTGTTATTTATTATGCAAAAGTGGGTATTTTAGTATTGTTGTGTAGAGCACCCAAAGTATTGTGACATTATTGTTGTTGACAGAATGAAATTTGTACCGGTAATTAGACATCTAAATATTCTACTGTCTAAATTAAAAAATATGATTCTAATTCACTAGATCCTTCATGAATTGATTAGAGCTCATGATTTAATTTGCATTTATGAAATGAGTAAATAAGAAAATTAACAGTGCTTTTCATAAGGTTGAGTCAGACAACAAATAATTTTATGAGTTTGTTTCGTCAAAATAAAGTAACTTTTATCAATATAAGCCGTAGAAGTTTTAATCTTGCTCTAATCATTTTATTTTATGCTCTATCAATGGAAAACTGTTTAATACACGATGCAGCTTTGAAAAAACGTGCTGGAGGTTCATGTGGGTTTATTTATCATTCTTCCTAGCAGAAAACTGAAAGTTATGCACCATAACTCATGTTCCCTGAAGGAAGGGAACAAGGTGCAACATATCACTATGGGAAATTGCGCCCGCGCAGTTTACCTGAAGGAATACAATCACGTCTTTACGGCAGGGGGTGTCAGCGTTGCACCAGAGGCCCCACCCTCTGGGTACTTAAGCCGCTGACGCCCATCCATCGATCTCCAGAATGCACTTCACTGAGCTTTCAGCATTGAAAAGGGCCAGGTATGTTGCACCTCGTTCCCTTCCTTCAGGGAACATGAGTTATGGTGCATAACTTTCAGTTCCCTTATCAGTCTTGTCACTCGGTGCAACATATCACTATGGGAACGGAATTCATTCACGCCCTTGGAATGCTCTGTAAAACGTATCCTAGTGTGAATGTCTGCCTTTATTCAATAGGCATCTCAAGGTCGCTTTCTACTGTGTGTTAGAAAGGACAGCCTGAGTGACATCACACGCAGTAACATCCAAACTGTAATGCTTTGCAAACGTGTGCATTGAGCTCCAGTTCGTAGCAGCGCAAATGTCTGCAACTGGTACACCCTTGAACAGTGACCATGAGGTGGCCAAGCCCCGAGTAGAGTGGGCACGCACTCCAGAGGGCACCTGTTGACCTTTGCTACTGTACGCCCTTTTAATGGCCTCAGTCACCCAGTGTGAGAGGCGCTGTTTTGATAGGGCCTTACCCGTAGCTGGTGCAGCAAAGCACACAAACAGTTGATTTGTTTTTCTCCATTCGGCTGTTCTCTGCATGTAAGTGCTTAAAGCTCTCACGGGGCAGAGAGCCTTCAGCCTTTCCTGTTCCTGAGTGAGGATAGGAGCAGGTGGAAAAGAAGAGAGTTCAAAGTCCAGACTTCTGGGGTTTAAAGTCAAAACTTTGGGAATATATGCAGGATTAGGCCTTAGGGTGACCTTTGACCCGTCAGGGGCGAACCTGGTGCACATTGGATGTACGGACAAAGCGTGGAGGTCACCCACACGTTTTGCCGAGCAAAGAGCCAGGAGAAGAGCGGTTTTGTAAGATAATAAATCTATCTTAATGTTGCTCAGTAGTTCGAATGGGGGATCACCGAGAGCCCCCGAGACCATGCTAAGATCCCATCCAGGGGTCAAAATTCTGCTGAGGGGCCTCCTCCTTAGCACGCCCTTCATAAATCTTATTATGAGTGGATGCGCGCCAGGCGTCCTGCTTCCCCAGCCCTCGTGACAAGCTGAAATCGCAGATAGGAACACCTTAATCATTGAGAAAGAGCGACCTTTCTCCAGCAAGTCCTGAAGAAAGGTGAGGAGCTGGGTCAAGTCACATGAATAAGAAATAATATTTCTTTCTGTGCACCAAGCTTCAAAGATATGCCATTTCTGGGCGTAGAGAGACTGTGTTGACATAGCACATGCATTTTGAATGGTTTTTACCACGTTCTCTGGCAGGCCCGAGGCCATTAGTCTGTTCTTCTCCGCCACCAAGCTAAAACTAGCCACAGTTCTCAGCCTAATTGGCGAAACTGTTGCTTCTGGTGACGTAGAAGGTCCTTGGAGAGGAACAGGTGGTGGAACCAGCTCTCCCTCAGAAACCCTGATTTCAGTGGTCTTTTGAAGGTCAACCAGGTTAGGAAGAGGACCTTCCCACAGACGTACCTCCATACTACTCTGACCGAGGGTGTTTGGAGGCAGAGACAATCTGCTGTCATTATTAGATAACGGCTGAACAGAGTGTCTATTTTTCCTATTTTTGTTGGGGGTCATGGGTCGGGGGGATGCACGTTTTGTAAACGAGCAGATCTGACTCCAGCCCTTTTCCTGTTTGGGTCAGCACAGTGAGCACGGTCACACGCTGCAGAATCACTGTTTGAGCATGACGTGTCGCCCATTGAAAACAAGGGGACAGCTTCAGCATTAGAATGAATGTGTGACACTGGTGTTGGCCTGCGGGCTTCTGCCACGGCCCTCCCGTCCCTTACTGGCATCTGATGAATAGGTGGCCAGGAAGGTGGGTCATCAGATTCTGTCGGCGCGCACCCCTGGAGCGCGGACGTGTCACGGGTTTGGTTGATTTGTGTATTCCCGGCTCCGTGGTTTAGAACGGAGCGGGAGCTGGAACACGTGACACACCTCACCTGCTTCTGTGAGGAGTCACGGGCCTGTTCGCAGGTGCCTCTGTGCTTGTCTGTTGCAGACAGTACAGAGACACCCTGCTGGGGTTTATCAATTAGGCTAACACCCCGTGAGCCGTGAGGGAGGGGGGGGAAGTTGGCCCCCGCCCTTTATGTCGGCTGGAAGAACAGAGAGGACTGTTCTGCTGATGTTACTGTTATTGTTTTTTTTTAGTCAAGAAAACAGAGTCTGTTTTTTGAATTTATTCGTGCTTATGTGTAACGACATATTTGACTTTATGTCACTCACAGCAGAAAGAACATGATTTGTGTCTAAAACAGAATCACCAGCTTTTTGTACCGTGCTACAAACAAAGTCTGGATGTGAAAAGATCATTTCCCGTACCGCGTGGGCGGGTGATCGTGTAAAGTTATGAAGCGGTCCTGGTTCATCAGGCACGCTTCTGTTTGGTGTCCCGATTCCGAGGAGGTTCTGTACCGGTCCGCCTGGCGGGGAACAAATCTGTTCTTACTCCAGGCGTGTTCGGTCCGAGGTGGAGCCGGCGGTGGTCTCTGCCGGTGCTCGACCTCGTACGCCGGCCGCTTTTGCGGTGGGGCACGTGTGGCTGAGTGGTGTCGAGGCTGCGGTGCTCTGCTCCCAGCTGATTCCCTGGGGGGGCGAAGGTTCTCCTGGGGATGCCCACCCGGAGAGCTTCAGCCTGTTTGCGCCTCTGGTCCAGCCTGGTCTGAATTCGATCGAGCGCTTTTCCAAAAAGCCCCGTCGGTTCTATTGAATGGTGGAGAAAAGGAATTTTCTGTCCCTCCGGGAGGTCAGTCAGGGTCATCCACAGATGGCGTATTGCGATGACCACCTCCGCCATTCCTCTGCCCTGTGCAACAGCTGCTGTCCCCATCATGCGGAGCACAAAGTCTGTTGCCCTGCGGGCTTCATCCAGCAGCTCGGCGGCAGCTTGCTTGTCTGACATTACCTGGAGCTCTTGTAGTTTTTCAGCCAGGTACGCCTGCATCATTGCAGACGCGTTCATCGCGCGCGCTGCGAGACCCTGAGCTCTGTAGCATTTCTCGAGCAGAGAAGCCGAGGCTCGACAGGCTTTGATGGGGAGAGTTGGTTTTGTCCCGGATGACTTGGGAGCCAAATGAGATGCCAACGTGTCCTCAATTTGAGGCACGTTGGCTATTCCCACTTCATCCATCCCGTCCACGTCGAGAAACTGCGAGAGTGGCAACAACATGGGAGCCCTGGGCTGAGACCAGGTGCGAGTCAGCTCTGTGAGGAAGTCCGGGAAGACGGGCATCCTTTGCCTCGTGGCGGCCTGCTGTTTTGAATAAAAATAATTTCCTGCCATCCTCGTGACTTGTTGACAAGGTGGAGGCTCCGGCCATGGGATCTGTATTGCGTCCGCTGCTCTGTGACACAAGTCGAACAGAGCAGGGATGGAAAAGTCCGTCTCCGGGAGCACAGGTACCGGGGTGGGGGAGAGGTCTTCTCCCTGTTCCCCGTACCGACGTCGGCGTCGTCCGCAGAAAATTCACCTGAGGCTGAAATCGAGATCTCGTCCTCGTTCATCATGCCTCGAGTGTCAAATTCGACAGTTAAGTCCACCATGGGGGCCAGCACATCTGGGCTGTCGCCCCATTCGACTCGGGTGCTGTCATCCAAAGCCATGCTCTCGAGCTCCGGCGTGGGAGTCAGAGGTTCAGTGGTGTCCGGGTCCGCTGGCGCCGCATCAGCCCCCATAGCCTTGGCGACGAAGTCCGCCCGGTGCCTCCTCACCGCCTCCAGCATCTGGCTGCAGTGTGGGCAAGACTCGGGTACGTCCAGCGCCATGTTTGCGTGTAACATCCCCAAGCAGACGGGACAGGCCTCGTGGTGTCCGTCGCTGAGAGGGAAAAACCGCATCCGCTGGGGCAAGCGCGCGAGGTCGGACTCGTCGTCCTGCTGGTCTTTTTTGGAAGTCGTCTTTCGCTTTCCTTTCTCCGGAGGCATGTCCGAGATAAGACGAGCGAGTCCTTCCAAGATCCTTTTTCTTCTAATTTGAGACGTCTCCTCCGTCGCGTCGCTTTCGCTGGCTAGCCTTGCTACGAGTTAGCAGAGGTAGCGGTGTGACACAGTTAGCGCCGTCGAGCGAAGCTGTCTGCGGAAAGAGGAGAAGAAAAAACTTTGAGGTTAAGGAAAAATGTGCCGGACTAGCTTTCGCTAGCCCAGCAGTACGCAGGAATAATTCTCTGTGCACTCTGTGTAGGGAGCAAGCTCACCTCTGGTCGAGCGATGAAGCAACTGAGAAGTCCCGCGAAGAGAGAGAGAGTTCAGGTTTAAGCGAGGTGAAGGGCAATAAGAGATCGATGGATGGGCGTCAGCGGCTTAAGTACCCAGAGGGTGGGGCCTCTGACGCCCCTGCCGTAAAGGCGTGATTGTATTCCTTCAGGTAAACTGCGCGGGCACAATTTCCCATAGTGATATGTTGCACCGAGTGACAAGACTGATAAGGGAACTTGGAAACAAAAAAAATGAAATTATAAAAATATTTTGAAATATATCTATTTTTGTTTTGTTTTGTAGGATAAATATTTTATAGTTAATGATGAATAAAGTTGTTTCTTTCAAAAACGTCTCTGATTGACGACATATTTCCGCCCTGGGGCAAAAGAATCTTTGCCCATAGACTCTTGTTAAAAGTTGTACATGCGTAGTAACTCCTCCTTATTACAAAATATAGGACTATTCTGGGCGCAACTCTCCTGTGCCCAGAGTACGGGTGCATGGTACGGATCATGCTTCTGGTCCCAGCACAGATTGTGCAGTGACACATTATGTACACACATATATGTGTGCGTGTGTGTATATACAAACCGGATTCCAAAAAAGTTGAGACACTAAACAAATTGTGAATAAAAACTGAATGCAATGATGTGGAGATGGCAAATGTCAATATATTATTCATAATAGAACATAGGCCTAGATGACAGAAAAGTTTAATATGAGTAAAAGTAACATTTTAATGGAAAAATATGTTGATTCAAAATTTCACAGTGTCAAAAAATCCCAAAAAAGTTGGGACAAGTAGCAATAAGTGGCTGGAAAAAGGAAATTGAGCATATAACGAACAGCTGGAAGACCAATTAACACTAATTAGGTCAGAGGAGGAGGTCTGAGATTTCAGCTTTCCAAGACTTATAACTCAGTTTTGGAACTGATTCCGAAACGTTTTACACCGGATGGGAACAGAGGTGTCTTGTCTGTAAATTAGACTAACAAATTTCTTTGAGAAGCCTCTGTTTGTTGGTTGGGAGTTGTTTTTTGTCTATACATAGTTCCCAGACACGCCCCCAGTATTGAGCAAACCGGTTTTCGCACCACATCTAAAGGCAGAAGAAGGCAAGATGGCGAACTAGCAGAGCAAATTAAACGGACAATAACACGAGCTACCACAGCTTCACCAAGGAACAAGAGCAAACTGGCAGTGGTCGAGTTAAATGAGTTTGAGAAAGAAATCATGGCAGACGAATCAGACAACTTGTCACAAAGTAGTTACTCCGATATCATTAATTATTTAATTAATACAAGGAGCGAGCGCAGACCGGCTTCACAGCACACCGGCTTTACAGCTTTAAATCCAAAAAAGATGTGTAAACTGTCTCAATCAGATCTAACCAGCTAAAAAAGGTTTAACTAAAATAACACACAGCCAACAAACAGTCCAAGCTGAACACGGACCAGAACCAACCAGCACTTTGAGTCTTACCGTGTTGGAAGTTAGCATGTTGTTAGCATCTGGAGCGTGGCTCGCCGGAGCTCAGGTCGGACGGCGTGCATCCACTGAGGCGGCCGCGGAGGCACGTCCACGTCCCATGGGACCGACGCGTCGCCCGCACGACTTGGCTCCCGTCCTCCTTCTCCAACTGGGACGGTCTGGTGGACCGTGAGGAGCAGAGGAGGCCATTGTCGCGTTAGCGAGATGCTAAGCTAACAGCATGCAAGACGGTTTGCTAAATAATGAAAAAAAAAAACCCCAGCTCTAACACACAGACAGTTGTACTCTAACATTGTTCTGACATAGTTTCACAAAATGATTTATGTAGAATATTTTGTTTACCGGCCAAAAGTACGACGTCTTCCAGAGCAGATCAAAGCCAGACTCAGAGCAGGAGGGGCTGTTGTCCAGTTTCTCCGATGAGATAAATCCTTCCCGTTTACTTTTTTTTTGATGAAGTGAAACCTGCGCGTTGCCCAAACGTCTACCCGACTGGAACACCGACTGACACAACACGAAGTAACCATTGCAATTAATTAGAAATTAACAAAAAAAACAACGTGAAAAATGGACATCTATCAGAACGCGCTCCAACTGCAGCATAGCCTACATGTGGGAGGGTCAAAAAGGACAACCCACAGATGTGACGTCACATGGGAACTATATATTTACATACAGTGTTGTGTCTTCTGTCAGAGACCTCAAGGGAACCCCCTACTGTTAAGGTGTGATCTGTCAATTTACATGTATGTGTTACCTCAGCTGGAAATTTACATATGATGGTGCGTGGTTCTGTTATAACTCCAAACTTCTCACAGTTGTTCATGGAATAGAGCTTTGGAGCACACGTCACTGTGTGGGCGGGTGTCGGGGGCGTGTCGGGGCGTTCCGGTCTCGACCGCCATGTTTGTTGCCCTCAGAAAAAATAAAAGAAATTCAGGAGATTTCTTCCGTCACGGTTCTGAAAAGCAGGCAAAATAAAGTGGACTGTATCCTAATAAGCTTCTCCCAGGTGAGAAAAAAAAAACTACATGGAAAAAATCGGTATAATTGGAAATGTTGCCCGTTTGAAATAAATAAATAAATGGAGCAGAGACCCGGAGTAATACTTGCCTCCACTGACATTCCCTTCACAGTCATTTTAGCAGACCTGGTCTGTGTCAGTGTTTACACCACAAATAATTTTTATAATTACAAATCACTGGGAGAGCTGGTCCAATCTATGAACAGCTGGGTAGATGATTTGGACATTTTTAAAGCCCCCAGATTGTAAATACGTTGAAGGTACGTTGTTTTTGGCTCCTTAATTGTACATAAATTATTAATTTACATTTCTTTCAGAATCAAACAACCTTCTGTATGCTAGGAGTATTAAAAACTGAGAACACTTTATTTTTAAAGTATGTTTTTTAACTAAATTACAAAGGTCCAAGTTGAAAATTACCTTATTTTTAATGACTTGAGCATGTCTAATAACATGTAGACTTCAAATCTTGATTAGATTACTATAATCACTATATACAGGGCGGCCGTGGTGTAGTGGTAATGGCAGTCGTCTCCCGATCGGAAAGTTGGCGGTTCGACTCCCGGGACCCGCACCATGTGTCGTTGTGTCCTTGGGCAAGACACTTAACCCTGAGTTGCTCCCGGTAGGACTGGAAAGCACCTTGCATGGTAGTCTGCCGCCACCGGTTTATGAATGTGTGTAGCATTCAATATATGTGTAGCACTTTGAGATTTTCAGTAATGAAAAGTGCGTTATAAATTCAATTAATTATTATTATTATTATTATTATTATTATATACAGTATATGTATTAAGATGCATATACAGTATATATATATATTATACATTGTCTTTTCATTCACCATTTTAATTGTGTTGTTCACAGGTTCTGCTCTGACTCTGAGCCACCAGAACACCGTGGGTCATGCTGAGTAACAGTGTGTCTACACACAGAAATAAAATGGTGTGTGAATCATCAAAACACCTACATTAAAATACAGCTAGCAGTAAAAAAAATCTTAAAGTTAAAGCATGTGGTTTCATCATAAACACCAACTCCTGAACTTGGAGCATCTCCTGATGGACTCAGTGTGATCGCTGCTGCCTGGAGAAAGTTCCCTCACAGATACAAGACATGCAGCATCCAGCAGCTGGAGGCAGGAGATGAAGTTTACCTGCAGAAGCATCACCCACTCTGCACAGGTGCATAATCAAACCACTGTGACCTTGTGTGGACCACACAGACATGGCTGGACGTCTACAGAAAGCATGAAGCTTCCTAAAGATATTTCTCAGAGCTTGTACTTCAAGGGAGACATAATTATGTAAAACATGCTGTTGACTTATATTTGCACATTTTTGTGTGTTTTCTATAAAATGTATTAACTCACACGTTCATCACATTTACTGGAAATGTTTAATTACATCAAATGTTTACTTCAAAATGGATCTGTTTCATTTCAAATTCAAACAATGACAACAATACGGCAAAGCAATGAAGTCCTGTATAGTACCTGACTTTTTTTGTGTCACCCCTAAGAAATTCTTTGTCTAGCTGTTTTTTATTCAGCTCTGACCTGAGCTCCCTGTTTTCCTGTAAGAGACGATTAATTTCTGCTCTTCTTTGTTCGCACAACTGACATTCTGTTTGTCGCCTTTTTGCTGCTGGTTCATCTTCCTCCTCCCCATCTGCAGCGACAGTGATGTCCTCTCGTGGGGTTTCCATCGCAGACTCCACAACTTGCTCATGCTCCTCTCCAGCAGCCTCCACAAGCTGTGTGTGCTCATCTCCTGCTGACTCCACCACCTGTTGGTGCTCATCTCCTGCTGCCTCCATCACCTGTTGGTGCTCATCTTCTGCTGCCTCCATCACCTGTTGGTGCTCATCTTCTGCTGCCTCCATCACCTGTTGGTGCTCATTTCCTGCTGCCTCCACCACTGGTTGATGCACATCTCCTGCAGCCTCCACTGCTTGTTGATTTTGCCTTTCCATCACTTCCTTCATCTTCCCCTTGTGCTCTGCTGTAACGTCTCTTTAATCGATGAGCATGTCGGTCTGATGTTGACACTTTCACCTCGGAGTGTCCCAAGTGCAGTGTTGGAGCCCAGTCGGGATTTGACTCATCCATCTCATAAGAAGATTTGCCTTGAAGAGAACGCAGATCAGTAATATAATTATTGCCAGAAAACATTACTGTCATCCATCTAGTATATTATTTTTTGAGTTGAAATTACTGAAGTTCCATTAGTAGATTACCTTATTTTAATGGTGATGTATAAATGTCATAACAATGTACTACCCTTAAATATTCAGACACATTTTGTTAAAAGATGAAGCGCTTTAATGTGTAATATGTTGAAATTTGAAAATTGAGATGAGTTACTCATTTTTTGTTACTTATAGATTATTCTTTGAATAGATTGTTTGGAAAAGGGGCAGATATAATAAGATAGTTTCTTCTTTCTGCTGCCTTTCATTTTATATTTTCTTTTTTTTTGTCTTTGTTGGGTATTTATTTTGATAAAATGAATAAAGAAATAAATTAATAATAAAAAACAATATGCTACAGTCAATGTGACAACACAATCAACTTTAAACAGTTTATTTTAAAATAACACAGATGTCCGACCTAAACTTGGTTGACCCACTATGCACTGAACTCGACCAAAACATGATACACCTTGACAAAATGGCACAACTCCAGTAAACTGATTTAAAATACTCACCTGAATGGAAATGTCTGGAACAAACAAGCATGTATCTTGTGATGTTGGAGAACGTTACATCAGGACGTCTCACTGCTGATATCCATGCCTCCTTTTTGTTATGGCCGACACAAGCTCGCCCTCGCGTTGTTTCCAGGTAGGGAAACTATAAAACGAGAGTCCGTTTTCTATTTTTTTACCTTTTCTGTCGTGTGAACGGACATTGCATCCTATTACACAGCAATTTAGGACCATTGCTAAGCTGTTGAAACCTGATTCGAACAAAATACGAGCAAGGCAGGAAAAATGGCGGATCGACAAAAAACTACAAAAAAAACTACCCACAATGCTGTGCGCGGTGGACCAGTGATGTCACGCTCCAAAGCTCTATTGAGAAAGCCTCCCGGATGGAAGTCGAAACGTTTTCTGTTACAAATAAAGTCCAGTTGATCTTGTATTGAACGCCTTTTTGACTAATTAGGTCAATTGACAACATGATTGGGTATAAAAGGAGCTTCTCAGAGTGTCAG
>JBBPBX010034588.1:0-13912 GCA_038048925.1 Garcialebias charrua
CTGAAACCAATGCTGTATCTCTGACCCATGCAGTGAGTCAACCCAGATCCAAGCCAGCACAGTGGAGGTGGGGGGAGGGAGAGGGGATGAGGGGTGGGGGAGGAGGGGGGGGGAGGTTGTTAGTTTCTGCTCTGAAACTAACATTTTATAATGAAGGATAAAACAGCTGAAACTGTTTGTTTTGTCACTTAGCAAAATAACTCATGATCCACTAAATTATTTTTTGTAAACCTTCAAAAGTAATGAATGGTTTGACATCTACAATTATTTAACTTTAGTAGCAAACCCAATGAACCAAGCTTGCCTTTGCCAAATTATCTGGGGGAGGCGCAGGCACAGCTGCATCCCAAGGTTGAGCTGAAAAATAAAATAAAAACTTATCAGATGCTTCGCTCCTCTCGACTCATTCTGCCATATTTTTTCTATTGACTAAAGGTCTATCTTTCTCTCTATTTTGCCTTTAGACGGACAACCTTTTGTGCAAAGTATTTCTTAATACATGTGAGCAAATAATATCAAACTGGAAAACCTTTTAGATGCAGTTATACCTCCAAAATAGCAACTTCTCAGACACAAAAAACAAGGTACTGTACCTGCACATTCACTCTCAGAGAACAGAAAACACAGAAAACAGGCTGCAGGCTCAGCTCGGGTGGGGGGGGTGAAGGCCCACAGATAACAGACAGGAGCCGAGCTACACATGCACACACTGAGGAAAATGGGAGGAAGAAAAAGCAGAGGTGCAGGGCTCCAGAAACAAACATACACATAAAAAGACTAAACAAATACAGTACATAATGACGCGTCAAATATAAAAATAAACGTTCCTGTCTTAATGTCTCTTCTCGCCTGGCCGGACACACTAAACGTCCAATTTAAAGGTCTGGCAGCCAGCCTCACATTTCTGGTCTTGGCGTGTTTTTGGCTGCCCTCGCTTATAAATCACGGAAATCTTGGTTCTGCCAACTAGCGTGTGCGCAAAATTCGCCTAGTTATCGAAAAGCAGACACCTCATTCATAATTTCAAATCATCGGCTCAGGGTGATAGTTCCTGTTACTGTACTCAAATTGTTTTAAAAACGACATATCAACAAACACTATTTAACACTCACATTTCTTGCTGACCTGTGTGGATGTCTGGAAATCTCCGCCAACCCGACCCTGACCGCACCATGGACAGAGGAAGCTGGCCAGAGACAAACCCAATCACTGGACTTTCTGTCATATTTACCGTGCCTCGCAGCTGCGCTCCGTTCAGAGGTCTTCAGGAGCAGGTGTGGGGAGAATGGGTTTTCGGCACCAAAATGATGGGGATTTTAAACCCCTGTTACCTTAATAAAAACCACACAAAGATAAACAAGAGAACAGTGTTAAATCAGACAAACAACTTTGCAAAGGGGAAGGGCTTTTAATGTCCTTTGAAACTTAGTTTGGTCTCAAATACATTGTCCTGCACAATTCCAAATTGTACTGGACATGACAAGCTATTTAAACAAGAAGCAGGTGGAGTTTGACAAGCTCTGACGTCTTACAGATAAAACAAACAAGTCATGGTTCTGATCAAACAAGAACATCTAATCCAAACATTTGGTCAAGGCTAGAAGACTGTCTTTTCTGTATCAAGAGAAAAGCAAACAACATGTTTGTACTATCAAATATAAGTGTTTAAAGGGAACAGAGAATATTTGATATAAGTGAGCTGGGTTATAATTATTGTTCAGAGTGATTAGTTTTAGATGATAAATGTTGAATATCTCCATCAACAACGTTTTTGAAAGAAACAACTTTATTCATCATCAACTATAAAATATTTATCTTACTCAAATAAAAATAAAAAATTAAATATTTTTTATTTTATTTTTTATTTTTATTTTATTTATTATATCTTCAAGGTAATATAGTGAGTGGTGTGAGTGGTGGAGTTGTACCCTAAAACCCTCTATTGGGTAGCATCCAACCTGTTCACACCAAAAACAGCTGCATGTTGTTTACTGTATTATTGCTTATCAGTTGAAAGCTGTTGGTGTTTATCGCTGGGTAGTTTGTGGCAACTTTCCCTCATTTTGACTTGTCAGTGAAATGTAGCTTCACCGCAGCTCCCTCACCATAAGCCAAAATCAAATGAGGAGGTAAAGGAGAAGACAAATTCCCAAAACACATAATTTAAAACCTGTTCTTAGGTACCTGGGGGTTGTTATGATCACCCTTCTCAAAAGGTGAAAGATTGGGCGTTTGCTTGTGTATGTCTAATCAAGAAGGCACATCAGCAGCTCTATTTCCTCAGGTGGCTGAGGAGAGCTGGACTCGGGAGCTCAGTCCTCACCTCCTTCTACAGATGTGCAGTCGAGAGGGTCCTGTGCTCCAGTGTTGCATGAGGCTGCACAGCTGGAGAGAGAATAGCTCTGCAGCGAGTGGTGAAGGTTGCAGAGACGACAGTTGGATTCAGCCTCCACACCATCACAGTCATTTACACCTCTAGATGCAGGAAGAGGGCCACCTGCATCATGAAGGACCCCACTCATCCAGCACACACACTGTGTGCCCACTCCCCTCAAGAAGGAGGTTGAGGTAGTGTGTAGGAAGTGTAGAAACATTAGACTAAGGAACAACTTCTACCCTGAAGGTGTTAGACTCATGACTCCTTAACCAGGATAATCATCTAATGACACTTTAATGGGAGATTTAAAACTTTATCCATGCTGCTGATTCTTAAGCTGCTGAATACATAGTTCCCAGACATGTGACTAGAATTCCAGAATTCTGGAATTTCCGCCATTTTAGTAGTCAGAAAATGTTGAAGAAGAGCTATTTTGCAAGTTCCAACCTTTCAAATTCATATTTTTAACTATGCATTTCTTTTATTACTTATATCAAATATTGTTTTATAATTGCTTGTTTGAATTTGGTGCCTTCATAAGACGTGTTTAATGAAATTTCTTTGAACTTTTTCATTTTGCTTTCCTCTGATAGCCATGTGAATTGATATTTCCCAGATATGAACCTTATCAAATAATATGTATTATTTTTGAAACACTGGGACTGTTGAGTTTTAATTATTTTGAATAAAGCAGTTTATCAAGTATCATCCATTTTTTTTTATACTTACACATTAAAAATGTTTCAATGACATTTTCAAAACCAACACGTTGGCATTTTCCTCCTGTTCAAGGTTGTCAACTCCAGCTCTGCGGTGGCACTTACTGTTCAACGGTGTGAATGACAATTTTTTAATTAAAGATCTACAGGTATACTGTATTTATAAATTATTAGTAAACAGTCTACATTCAATACAATAAGACGAATGGACAATTGGTCTTTCTTTCATTTTTAATTTAAATTACTTGAACACACTATTAAAATACTGTTGATTCTCAAAGCTTTTTTCATTTAATTGAAAATTACTTAGCTGATTTCGTAATGTAATATTTTCTGTACTTGATGACTGCAATTCAAACTGAACCTGACTTTCAGAAACGGGTGTATATTCTGTACAGTGATTTTCACCCTCTTGCTGCTGCTGCTGAACCGTGCACACTGGAACTGTTTACTCCACTTCAGGTTGGATGAAGTTCCTCATTGGTGTAGCCAAAACCTCAGGTTCAGAGACTGCACCGAGTTCTAGGACAGCCTGCGCACACTGGAGATGTTCCTTTGAGCGAACTCTTTCTTTCACTCGTCTGTACCTATAATTAAGATAAACATAAATGTTTATTATATATATATATATATATATATATATATATATATATATATATATATATATATATATATATATATATATATAAATGTTTGCGTCTAGGTAATAAGACAACTTTTCTGCTGAAAAGAAATCACATTACTACAGCAGACATTTTTACAAGTTAAAAATTACATATTTATAAATATTCAAATATCAAAGTAACGATACGTTTTTAATTAATATTACAATTATTAAAAGTGACATTAATTTGTATACCTGTTCATCTTAGACTCCGATCTTTGATGTTCCTTAGCTGCCTTTGTGGGAGTGAGCACCAGTCAACTTCAGTAGGAGCCCAGTCTGGGTTTGACCTGTCGTACATGTGTGCAGCCGTCCTGAACAACATAAAAAAATTAACAGAAGCAATTATTCAAATGTTGGAAGTTATACCCAAAACATTACTTTTTAATGTAATATTTTCTGAACAGACACATTCCCAATGCTTTATTCATACATGAAAACAAAAGGGAACCAAAATCAAAACAATGACAATGTCGCAGTGTTCAAATATTATCTATTTGAAATATAATGTGTATACAGGTAGTCCCCGATTTACGAGCGAGATCCGTTACAACGAGGCGCTCGTAAACCGGAAATCTCGTAATTTGGAACGGCCGCCATTTCGCTCGTAAATCCGGAAATCCGCTCGTAAATTGGAACGGTTTTCGCTAGCGCACCTAAAAACACTCTATTTTCATCTAAAAACTACTTTTGAGTGCATAAAAATGATCGGAAACGTGTGTTTATATGCTTAACTAGCTAACTGAAGTGAAAAAACACATGAAAACTCAGTATTTTTTTCGTTTTTTCCAAAAATGTGCAGCTCGTAAGTCTGGAACCTCGCAGATCAGAGCGCTCGTAAATCGGGGACTACCTGTACATACACAGTGTACGTATATACAGTACATACAGCATTATATACTGTGTACCCTCAGCTCTGCATGTACATACTGTGAACTCTGTTACTGCCACATCAAATTTTAGCTCATTGTAAAACTGTCAGTGATATAAACATTTTTGTTTCCAATATATTCAGGTAGCGATAGGGGCCATCTTAAATTGAGTTATCCTAAAGCTTATCAGTTGTAAATGTCCATCCAGTGATTAGTTTCAGAAAGTTTCATATAAATCTGTCCCTGCTGAAACCCATCTGTTCTCTCTGGCGTTTCATACTGTGTGAGCTGACTTTGTGTACATGTATATATTTTATCCTGTGTTTTCATTTTAATGCTGTTCTTATACATTTTTATTATAATTTCACTGCTGTAAATGTCATAGTTTTACTTTTAGTGTGTGTTAATGTTTCTGTAATTTTATGATGCACCAGTTGAAACAGTTTGTCGTGTGGGTCCATGAGTTATTTTGCTAACAGACAAACAGACCGACTACAAGCGTTAACGTGTGTGTCAGCCTGATGTCACAGGGTAAATAAAGGTTCAAAATACATTATTAACAAGCAGCTTCCTAACAACAGAGAGTCGAGGCTAAACACGAGCGAGGCACTTTGTTGTCTGTGTTACGGTGTGGATGTTAGCATGTTAGCATAGCGTTGCTAAGCTAGCGACAGTAACAGAAGAGCTAGATCATGAAAAAAACTGTTCAAACACACACAGTTTCGCTAAGTTAATCACATACAATTTTGGCTTACCTGAAGTGATCGGAGCATATTTTTGATGTTGACGATGGCAAATCCTTGCGGTTAATCTGACACAGCCAGACTCGCCGACGTTCAGTGGTGAGCGCTTCTGTATCTGGTCCTTCATGCTTCCTTATTTTCGGAATTACGTAAAACTTACGCTTGGCAATTGCTGGCAATTGCTCGATTGGTACAACCAGTCCCAACACGAAATAAATATTGCAATTATTTACAAATAAACAACAGCAAAAAATACACTGCTCGTAACCTACGCTGCTACTAGTGGTCAGGAGTGGAAGTATCACCAACTAAAATGGCGGACAACCCGGAAATGCCCATTATGTGACGTCACATGGGAACTATGTATTCATAGCCATCTGCTCACAGCAGACTCATGTTCAGGCTGCTGTTTACTACACCTTATTATATTATATTTAGATCCTTGTATATGGTTTCTTTTTTTATGATTTATATTATTGCTATTTTGTGGTGTACAATAGTTCCACCTCCCATCCCCGGCGATAAGTGAAAAACTTTGAAGTAGGGACAGTAGTTCAAGTTCACTTAAACTTTATTGTCATTACCATCTCATGTGGTACATGAGATGGAATGAAATTATATACACATGTGATGATAGTCGTAGTAAGTAGTGGTTTATTTTTGTATTTACTGGAGTAGTTTACTGGAGTAGTAGTAAATATATTTATATTTATATATGTTATATATTTATAGTTTTTTTTGCTATTTTTTGGGTGTAACTGGGATCTTGAATACATAATTTTGTTCCAGCTCATGTACCTCATGCAGTGCGCATTGATTTGTTTTAAATTAGGAATGGAGCCGATCCGATCCAGTATCAGATACAAGCATTATTTAAGTATCGGGTATCAAATCCAACCTGCCAATACTTTTTCAATCCAGCTTCACAGAGCACTTGTGTTCCATCACATTCTGTGACTGCCCTTCTTAACATTGTGTGAGATAAACCCAATGAAGGCACTGTTAAGCCATACATTAGGGAACCCACTGACTTTAACAGCATACAGGACAGGAGGCAAATATACCACAAACATATCCTCTTTACTCATGGTGCAGCTGAAAAAACTAAAAAAGCGCTAAGCATGATTGGAAAGGCAACACAGCCACTCCCCTTAACCAATAAGAGAGTTGATTTTGTTGTCTTTCCCATTATAACCAATAGTTATAACCAATAGTTTGTCCAGCTAAAGCTGAAAAAACTAAAAAAAGTGCTAAGCATGATGGGAAACACAACACAGCCACTCCCCTTAACCAATAAGAGAGTTGATTTTGTTGTCTTTCCCATTATAACCAATAGTTATAACCAATAGTTTGTCCAGCTAAAGCTGAAAAAACTAAAAAAGTGCTAAGCATGATGGGAAACACAACACAGCCACTCCCCTTAACCAATAAGAGAGTGGATTTTGTTGTCTTTCCCATAATGCTTAGCGTTTTTTTTTAGTTTTCCAGCTTTAGCAGTGAGCCATGAGCTACTGTTGTTTTTAGTTTTCCAGATTTAGCTGGAAAAGTTTTCCAGCTAAATCTGTTTTCCAGCTATAATCCACTCTCTTATTGGTTAAGGGGAGTGGCTGTGTTGTCTTTCCCATCATGCTCAGCACTTTTTTAGTTTTTTCAGCTAGACCATGAGTAAGGAGGACATGTGTGTAACTGCCTCCTGTCCTGTGTACTGTTAGAGTTAGTGGTTTCCTTAATGTAAAGCTTAACAGAGTGTTCATTGGGTTTATCTCACACAATGTTAAAATGAATAGATTGGGTACAAAAGTTTCATTATACAGAGTCACATACCTGAACAGCATCGGAATGAAAAAGTAATGGTATCGGTCGATACTCAGTTAATAAGTATCGGATCAGAAGTGAAAAATGTGGATCGTGCATCCCTAATTTAAATATCATTCTGTTGCATTGAATCATTGGGTAAACTGCTCCCTCTTGTTGAAAAACTGTTAGACAGAAATATATCAGTCTCCTCGATATCACCCACTGACACTGCATGACTGCTGAGAGGCACCAAGGAGGAAAGTAAGAGGTGCAGATAAATGGACAGAATGTGAGCTTGGAGGTTAAGTAAGATGGAAGGACCAAGAGGCAGGATGGAAAGAATGAGAGTGCAGTGAGTGAAGAGTTTTATCTGTCAGAGCTGATTAGTGTCAGCTAAAGACAGGCAGATTGATTGACAGTCCGAGGAGGAATGTCTGAGTCGACAGGTGGTAGAAAGGCCCCCCGTTGGCACAGTTGTGTTCACCTTGGAAGGAAGAAAACACGGGTGAAGGTGGTGTGTGTGTGTTTGTACATGTTATAGCATTGCGCTTTAAGTCTAACCTCATGATGGAGTGGGTATTGCTCGACCCCTCTGCATTCCCACATCAATCACAGCCTCATTCCCTCAGCCCGCCTGAGAGCTTAGCCATAACCTCTGACCCCAGCCCTTCATGTACCACATAGAGGCACGACGGGAGCAAAGTTGCCCTCCACATTCAGAGGTCAGAAACAACATTTCCCCAAGAAGCCACCATCTAAGAATTGATGTGGCTGGATAATAGAAGGTGATCTACTTACTGAAAATGTAAGTGATCTCTACTTTTCTTTCATGGGAAATGAAAATGCACATTTGAAAAACAAATCTGTTGATGTCAGGGACGACACCATATGGGGTCAAAGCAGTTTAGGTTAATTTATTTTAAACTTCGGTCCATGTTTCATCTACACTGACAATCTAAGTCAAAATTTTGGATCAAATTTCTGAAGAAATCATTTCAATTTGATACACAGTTAGCTAACAGAATAATTTGTTTTTGTTCAGTGCCCTGAGACAGCTTCTGTTGTGACTTGGCGCTATACAAATGAACTGAATTAAATTGAAGTTCATGTACTTTCCCATCCAACCATCCATCACATCATCACAGAGGTCACTGGTGCCCATATCCAGCAGTAACTGTGCGAGTGGTAGGGGACGCACTGGACAGGTCTCCAGTCCATCACAGGGACACATATATGTCTCACTCTCACCTAGGGACAATTTAGAATTACCAGTCAGCCTAACATGCATGTTTTTGTCTGTTTGAGGAAACTAGAGTACCCGGAGAAAAAACACAAATGCACTGAAATAACACACAAACTCAACCCAGAAAGGCCAGGATTTGATCTGGTGACCTTCTAAATGAGAGGCAAAAGCTCTACCAACTATGTCACCATGCCGCCCGCAGTTAAAGCAGTTTTGTAATAACACTGAAGACGTATTTTGCACCATCTCATATAATATTGCAATACCGTGTGGCTCTGTTAGGGGTTAAAGTATCCATCCATCCATCCATTATCTTTTACCCGCTTCTTCCATTTTGGGTCACGGGGGTCGCCGGTGCCCATGTCCAGCTATCACTGTGAGAGAGGCAGGGTACGCCCGGATTGCATGTCCATCACAGGGACACAGAAACAAACAACCATTCACTCTCTCCCTCTCGCACCTAGGGACAATTTAGAGTTACCAGTCAGTCTAACATGCATGTTTTTGGTTTGTGGGAGGAAACTGGAGCATCTGGAGAAAGCCCACGCAAGCACAGAGAGAACATGCAAACTCCACCCAGAAAGGCCCCACAGACGGGATTTGAACTGGCGACCTTCTCGTTGAGAGGCAGCAGCTCTACCAGTTGTGTCATCATTTAAAAAAAAGGTGTCTATTTTATAAGTAATAATAGCTATTATGTTTTTATTAAAGTGATTTTGTGTAGAGTCAAGTCGATAAGCATTAGTGACCTTCTTGGATTAGGTTCACCCCAAAAGTTAACTCCTTGTAGATGTAAATCAAGATGGCTCCTTTTGATGCAAAGACACCACGATGGAGGCCTGTTCCTATCAGCGGCTCCTGTGGTTGCCACAAATGACATTCACACTTCCTAGAAACTACATTTGCGACTGAGGCCCTGAATATAGCCCATTCAAATTATATGTCCCCAACCTCCTCTTGTACACATGAATGATAACCTCAGCTGGACCAACACCACCAACCTGATCAAGAAAGCTCATCAAAGACTCTACTTCCTCAGGTGGATGAGACGAGCTGGTCTGAGTAGCCCAGTCCTAACCTCCTTCTACAGATGTGCAGTGGAGAGCATCCTGTGCTCCAGCATCAACATGTGGCATGGAGGCTGCACAGTTGCAGAAAGAAAAGCTTTGTAGAGAGTGGTGAAGGTTTCACAGAAGATGTTGGAGTCAGTCTCCCCTACGGATGCACCGATCCACATTTCTCACTTCCGATCCGATACCGATACTTCATAACTGAGTATCGACCGATACCGATACTTTTCCGATCCGATACTGTTCAGGTATGTGACTCTGTATAATGAAACTTTGGTACCCAAACTATTCATTTTAACATTGTGTGAGATAAACCCAATGATAGGGAACCCACTGACTTTAACAGCATACAGGACAGGAGGCAAGTATACCACACACATGTCCTCCTTACTCATGGTGCAGCTGAAAAACTAAAAAAGTCCTAAGCATGATGGGAAAGACAACACAGCCACTCTCCTTAACCACTAAGAGAGTGGATTTTGTTGTCTTTCCCATAATGCTTAGCATTTTTTTTGTTTTTTCAGCTTTAGCTGGACAAACTATTGGTTATAACTATTGGTTATAATGGGTAAGACAACAAAACCCACTCTCTTAGTGGTTAAGGGGAGTGGCTGTGTTGTCTTTCCCATCATGCTTAGCGCTTTTTTAGTTTTTTTTTTCAGCTGCACCATGAGTAAGGAGGACATGTGTGTGGTATACTTGCCTCCTGTCCTGTGTGCTATTGAAGTCAGTGGGTTCCTTATTGTAAGGCTTAAGAGTATCTTCATTAGGTTTAACTCATACCATGTTAAAAAGGGCAATCACAGAATGTGATTGAACACAAGTGCTCTTTAAAGCTGGTATTGGAAAAATATCCGCAGGTTGGATCCGATATCCGATACTTAAATAATGCTGATATCGGATACCGATACCGATACTGGATTGGATCTGACCCATCCCTAGTCTCCCCACCATCACAAACATCTACACCTCTAGATGCAGGAAGAGGGCCACCTGCATCATGAAGGACCCCACTCACTCAGCACACACACTGTTTGCCCCACTCCTTGCTCCTTAGGAAGGAGGTTGAGGAGAATTAAGTGTAGAACCACTAGACTGAGGAACAGCTTCTACCCTGAGGCTGTTAGACTCATGAATAAATAACCAGAATAATCACTGTGAAATATCACATCATGTTGCTGCTGATCTGTTTCATGTTGCTGCTGATCTGTTTCATGTTGCTGCTGATCTGTTTCATGTTGCTGCTGATCTGTTTCATGTTGCTGCTGATCTGTTTCATGTTGCTGCTGATCTGTTTCATGTTGCTGCTGATCTGTTTCATGTTGCTGCTGATCTGTTTCATGTTGCTGCTGATCTGTTTCATGTTGCTGCTGATCTGTTTCATGTTGCTGCTGATCTGTTTCATGTTGCTGCTGATCTGTTTCATGTTGCTGCTGATCTGTTTCATGTTGCTGCTGATCTGTTTCATGTTGCTGCTGATCTGTTTCATGTTGCTGCTGATCTGTTTCATGTTGCTGCTGATCTGTTTCATGTTGCTGCTGATCTGTTTCATGTTGCTGCTGATCTGTTTCATGTTGCTGCTGATCTGTTTCATGTTGCTGCTGATCTGTTTCATGTTGCTGCTGATCTGTTTCATGTTGCTGCTGATCTGTTTCATGTTGCTGCTGATCTGTTTCATGTTGCTGCTGATCTGTTTCATGTTGCTGCTGATCTGTTTCATGTTGCTGCTGATCTGTTTCATGTTGCTGCTGATCTGTTTCATGTTGCTGCTGATCTGTTTCATGTTGCTGCTGATCTGTTTCATGTTGCTGCTGATCTGTTTCATGTTGCTGCTGATCTGTTTCATGTTGCTGCTGATCTGTTTCATGTTGCTGCTGATCTGTTTCATGTTGCTGCTGATCTGTTTCATGTTGCTGCTGATCTGTTTCATGTTGCTGCTGATCTGTTTCATGTTGCTGCTGATCTGTTTCATGTTGCTGCTGATCTGTTTCATGTTGCTGCTGATCTGTTTCATGTTGCTGCTGATCTGTTTCATGTTGCTGCTGATCTGTTTCATGTTGCTGCTGATCTGTTTCATGTTGCTGCTGATCTGTTTCATGTTGCTGCTGATCTGTTTCATGTTGCTGCTGATCTGTTTCATGTTGCTGCTGATCTGTTTCATGTTGCTGCTGATCTGTTTCATGTTGCTGCTGATCTGTTTCATGTTGCTGCTGATCTGTTTCATGTTGCTGCTGATCTGTTTCATGTTGCTGCTGATCTGTTTCATGTTGCTGCTGATCTGTTTCATGTTGCTGCTGATCTGTTTCATGTTGCTGCTGATCTGTTTCATGTTGCTGCTGATCTGTTTCATGTTGCTGCTGATCTGTTTCATGTTGCTGCTGATCTGTTTCATGTTGCTGCTGATCTGTTTCATGTTGCTGCTGATCTGTTTCATGGTTGCTGCTGATCTGTTTCATGTTGCTGCTGATCTGTTTCATGTTGCTGCTGATCTGTTTCATGTTGCTGCTGATCTGTTTCATGTTGCTGCTGATCTGTTTCATGTTGCTGCTGATCTGTTTCATGTTGCTGCTGATCTGTTTCATGTTGCTGCTGATCTGTTTCATGTTGCTGCTGATCTGTTTCATGTTGCTGCTGATCTGTTTCATGTTGCTGCTGATCTGTTTCATGTTGCTGCTGATCTGTTTCATGTTGCTGCTGATCTGTTTCATGTTGCTGCTGATCTGTTTCATGTTGCTGCTGATCTGTTTCATGTTGCTGCTGATCTGTTTCATGTTGCTGCTGATCTGTTTCATGTTGCTGCTGATCTGTTTCATGTTGCTGCTGATCTGTTTCATGTTGCTGCTGATCTGTTTCATGTTGCTGCTGATCTGTTTCATGTTGCTGCTGATCTGTTTCATGTTGCTGCTGATCTGTTTCATGTTGCTGCTGATCTGTTTCATGTTGCTGCTGATCTGTTTCATGTTGCTGCTGATCTGTTTCATGTTGCTGCTGATCTGTTTCATGTTGCTGCTGATCTGTTTCATGTTGCTGCTGATCTGTTTCATGTTGCTGCTGATCTGTTTCATGTTGCTGCTGATCTGTTTCATGTTGCTGCTGATCTGTTTCATGTTGCTGCTGATCTGTTTCATGTTGCTGCTGATCTGTTTCATGTTGCTGCTGATCTGTTTCATGTTGCTGCTGATCTGTTTCATGTTGCTGCTGATCTGTTTCATGTTGCTGCTGATCTGTTTCATGTTGCTGCTGATCTGTTTCATGTTGCTGCTGATCTGTTTCATGTTGCTGCTGATCTGTTTCATGTTGCTGCTGATCTGTTTCATGTTGCTGCTGATCTGTTTCATGTTGCTGCTGATCTGTTTCATGTTGCTGCTGATCTGTTTCATGTTGCTGCTGATCTGTTTCATGTTGCTGCTGATCTGTTTCATGTTGCTGCTGATCTGTTTCATGTTGCTGCTGATCTGTTTCATGTTGCTGCTGATCTGTTTCATGTTGCTGCTGATCTGTTTCATGTTGCTGCTGATCTGTTTCATGTTGCTGCTGATCTGTTTCATGTTGCTGCTGATCTGTTTCATGTTGCTGCTGATCTGTTTCATGTTGCTGCTGATCTGTTTCATGTTGCTGCTGATCTGTTTCATGTTGCTGCTGATCTGTTTCATGTTGCTGCTGATCTGTTTCATGTTGCTGCTGATCTGTTTCATGTTGCTGCTGATCTGTTTCATGTTGCTGCTGATCTGTTTCATGTTGCTGCTGATCTGTTTCATGTTGCTGCTGATCTGTTTCATGTTGCTGCTGATCTGTTTCATGTTGCTGCTGATCTGTTTCATGTTGCTGCTGATCTGTTTCATGTTGCTGCTGATCTGTTTTATGTTGCTGTGTTCATTCATACTCATCTGCTCACACAGACTCATGTTTGTGCTGCTGTTCGGCATATTTTTTGTGTGCTACTAGTGCTTAGTGTATTTTTAGTTGATGCTTTTCTTAGTTCATTTCTTAGATCTTATTACTGCTTTTCTTTTACATTTTTATACTGTTGTTGGACATTACAGGGCCCCTGCATACACAGTTTCATTCCACCACATGTACAACATGTGGTGCGTATGACAAATAAAGAACCTTGAATCCTTGAATTAAATATTTAATCCTTTTCATCCTGGTTGTATCTGGATTAAGATTATGTTATTTAGGCCAAACCTCCTCTCCTTAATAAACATTTTTCAGCTATGGCTCATTCAGTAAAAAGGATCCGAGCAAAACCAGTGTGGTTCTGTTGTAGCGTGCTTTGTTTTATATTGTGCTGCTGCTCGTGAGGTTTAACAGCAGCAGCAATATTGACCTATTGATGCAAGGCTGTTGTACTCCTTAATTTAGAGCTTTTACAATCTCACTAATCTCACGTGTGATGGGGACAAGAAGAATTACTTTCTGCATTT
>JBBPBX010034588.1:22215-30594 GCA_038048925.1 Garcialebias charrua
GTTCATTCGTGTTCATCTGCTCATACAGACTCATGTTCGTGCTGTGGTTTGAAGTAATGTTTTTCTATGATATTAGTGCCTATATGTATTTTTAGTTTATGTTTTTTTCTTGGTTCATATCTTAGATGTTATTACTGTTCTTCTTTTACATTATGTTGTTGGATGTAACTGGGACCCTGTATACATAATCTCGTTTCATCATGTGTGCCACATGTGGTGCAAATGACAATAAAGACTCGCTGACTCTGATTAAAAAAAATTTAATCCCTGTATAATATTCAAAATTCAACCAACAAAGGTGCACCATTTTGCAGTTAACTAAAATAAATTGAGATCCACTGCAAACATGTTGATCCATTTTGGAGACTACCTCACGAATGCCAACTCACCAACAGTTGCAGATGATTGTGTTCTTAAAATAAAAGTCAACCTCACGATTTGTTTTCTTGACAAACCTCTCAGTTGCGAAAACAGGTACAGAGACATAGATACATTGGTTGTGTACTTTTTAGCCTCAAATCTAATTGTCTGTGTGCAATCAACTTTAGCCCATATTACATCAGATGAGCATTACAGTATTTTCTGGTGTATAGGTCGCCTGTGTATAGGTCGCATTGTCCAATTATCACCAATAGATTGGAAAAATCCCTAGATAGGTCGCACCTACGTTTAGCTCTAATGCAAATGTCTGCCACAGGAGCACACAGCAAGGCTTTAAAGAAGATCCACCCATCCATCCATCCATTTTCGTCCGCTTATCCGGGGTCGGGTCGCGGGGGTAGCAGCCTAAGTAGGGAGGCCCAGACTTCCCTCTCCCCAGCCACTTGGAGCAGCTCCTCTGGGGGAATCCCAAGGCGTTCCCAGGCCAGCCGAGAAACATAGTCCCTCCAGCGTGTCCTGGGTCTTCCTCTGGGTCTCCTCCCGGTGGGACATGCCCGGAACACCTCACCAGGGAGGCGTCCAGGAGGCATCCTAACCAGATGCCCGAGTCACCTCAACTGGCTCCTCTCGATGTAGAGAAGCAGCAGCTCTACTCCGAGTCCTCCAGGAGGGACTCGGAGTAGAGCTGCTGCTTCTCCACATCGATCAGCTTATCGAGAACCGATAAGCTGAATCGTTAAGACAAGCATCCTACAATTCCATGGAATTGGACTTTTAAGAACCGGTTCACTAACAGAACCGGTTCTCGGTTCCCATCCCTACTCCTGGATGACCGAGCTTCTCACCCTATCTCTAAGGGAGAGTCCAGACACCCTGCGGAGAAAACTCATTTCAGCCGCTTGTATCCGAGATCTCGTTCTTTCGGTCACAACCCAAAGCTCATGACCATAGATGAGGGTGGGAACGTAGATCGATCGGTAAATTGAGAGCTTTGCCTTTCGACTCAGCTCTCTCTTCACCACGACAGACCGGTACAGCGCCCGCTTCACTGCGGATGCTGCACCTATCCGCCTATCGATCTCACGCTCCAGTTTTCCCTCATTCGTGAACAAGACCCCGAGATACTTAAACTCCTCCACTTGGGGCAGGACCTCCTCCCCGACCCGGAGAGGGCATGCTACCCTTTTCCGGCTCAAGACCATGGCCTCGGATTTGGAGGAACTGATCCTCATCCCGGCCGCATCACACTCGGCTGCAAACCGCTCCAGCGAAAGCTGTAGATCACGATCTGATGAAGCCAATAGGACCACATCATCTGCAAAAAACAGAGAAGCGATTCTAAGGCCACCAAAACGGATCCTCTCAACACCTTGGCTGCGCCTAGAAATTCTGTCCATAAAAGTTATGAACAGAATCGGTGACAAAGGGCAACCTTGGCGGAGTCCAACTCTCACTGGAAACGAGCCTGACTTACTGCCGGCAATGCGGACCAAGCTCTGACACCGGTCGTACAGGGACCTAACAGCCCATATCAATGGGCCTGGTACCCCATACTCCCGGAGTACCCCCCACAGAACCCCCCGAGGGACGCGGTCGAATGCCTTTTCCAAGTCCACAAAGCACATGTAAACTGGTTGGGCAAACTCCCACGCACCCTCCAGGACCCTGCTGAGGGTGTAGAGCTGGTCCAGTGTTCCACGACCAGGACGAAAACCACACTGCTCCTCCTGAATCCGAGGTTCGACTATCCGACGGACCCTCCTCTCCAGAACCCCTGAATAGACCTTACCAGGGAGGCTTAAGAGTGTCCCTTTTTGAATAGGGGAACCACCACCCCAGTCTGCCAATCCAAGGGAACTGCCCCCGATGTCCACGCGATATTGCAGAGTCGCGTAAGCCAACACAACCCCACAACATCCAGAGCCCTAAGGAACTCAGGGCGAATCTCATCCACCCCTGGAGCCCTGCCACCGCGGAGCTTTTTAACCACCTCGGTGACCTCAGCACCAGAGATTGGAGAGCCCGACCCAAAGTCCCCAGGCTCCGCTTCCTCAGTGGAAGACGTGCCAGTAGGATTGAGGAGGTCTTCGAAGTATTCCGCCCACCGACTCACAACATCCCGAGTTGAGGTCAACAGCACGCCATCCCCACCATAAATGGTGTTGGTCGCGTACCGCTTTCCCCCCCTGAGACGCCGGATGGTGGACCAGAATCGCCTCGAAGCCGTACGGAAGTCATTCTCCATGGCCTCTCCGAACTCCTCCCACGCCCGAGTTTTTGCCTCAGCAACCACCCGAGCCACATGCCGCTTGGACTGTCGGTACCTATCTGCTGCTTCCGGGGTCCCACAGGCCAAAAAGGCCCAATAGGACTCCTTCTTCAGCATGACAGCATCCCTCACCGCCGGTGTCCACCACCGGGTTCGAGGGTTGCCACCACGACAGGCACCAACAACCTTGCGGCCACAACTCTGATAAGCTGCCTCGACAATAGAGGCGCGGAACATGGCCCACTCGGACTCAATGTCCCCCGCCTCCCTCGGAACGTGTTCAAAGCTCTCCCGGAGGTGGGAGTTAAAGCTCCGTCTTACGGGAGACTCTGCCAGACGTTCCCAGCAGACCCTCACAATACGTTTGGGTCTGCCAGGTCTGACCGGCATCCTCCCCCACCATCTGAGCCAACTCACCACCAGGTAGTGGTCAGTTGACAGCTCCGCCCCTCTCTTCACCCGAGTGTCCAGGACATGCGGCCGCAGATCAGATGAGACGACAACAAAGTCGATCATCGAACTGCGACCTAGGGTGTCCTGGTGCCAAGAGCACATATGTACACCCTTATGCCTGAACATGGTGTTCGTTATGGACAATCCATGACGAGCACAGAAGTCCAATAACAGAACACCACTTGGGTTCAGATCAGGGGGGCCGTTCCTCCCAACCACACCCCTCCAGGTCTCACTGTCATTGCCCACGTGAGCGTTGAAGTCCCCCAGTAGAACAAGGGTGTCCCCAGGATGTGCACTCTCCAATACGCCCTCCAAGGACTCCAAAAAGGGTGGGTAATCTGTGCTGCCGTTTGGCGCATAGGCACAAACAACAGTCAGAGCATTAACACTTAAAAACAATTATTTGTTTGATAAAAATTATAGCAAATATATGTCTGAGCTGAACTTTTCCTTAATAAATGAACGTAATTGTGCAATGAGCTGGATTTAAAAAATTGTTTCGCCGAAAGTGATAACAAGCCATATATAGGTTGCACCTGTGATGAATGTGAAAAACCATAAAAAGGTGCGACCTATACACCGGAAAATTCGGTACTTAGACTTTGTTCTTTAAGTGGATTACCTTTGAACTGATTACTTACTTTGTACACTAAACACTGATGGAAATTATTTCCTTCAAGAAAAAGTGCTGCAGAAGTGCTAAAATTATTGGATTACGTACATATTACACCAGACTGTGTGAAAATAAGTAAAACTATCATTTAAATTGTATTCACAAAGAGGCAAAAATGAACAAATAATCCAGTTCTTCACCCAGAACTCAACTAAACCGAAGTGGATCAACAGCTCTTACATTTTATGACAATAATCATAGCTTTGTAGTGAGTTGGACGGACCAGTTTTCTGAGATTCAAAGTTTCTGTCGCCACATTCAAAGGGCAGAGATCATCACAGACATTTTTTTATCATCTGCTGGAACTTCTGCAGCAGAATTGTGTCTGGGGAGTTCAGATACAAAGGCTTTTTGCTACCAAGTGACTGGCAGGCAAAAATAAGAGATGAGACTGATCAATCACTACAAAGTTTCTGTAAAGCTCTTTCTGAACTCTCTTCTTTACCTCCAGAATACATTGTCCTCATCCATTCTGTAGTCTGTCCTGTTCTCTTTCTTGGAAAAGAAAAGGGCAGTAGCTGAGCTGTGGTCAGATTACCGATGACATTTTTAAAACAAAACCCGTAAAGTAAAGAGAAGAAGTTTGAGACAGACTGGAACCTCTGTAGTTAGTTTGTCTGCAAAAGTAACATGAATAAATTTGTCAAATGCACAATATTATTATAAGAGGGGAACTCTGGTGCAGTTCAACAGTTCATGCAGACAGTTATGTTTCTGACTGTCTAAGTATTGTATGTATGCATGTATGTACCATATATACAGTATATATACATATGTGGATGTTTGTCGGTTGAGGAAGGTGTTATGATTATGGTTAGGATTAGGAACTCTGTCAACTTTACAAATTATAACCTAAAATTTGATGTGGTATTAGTTGAGAGTCATTCCTAAAACACATTCAGTGACAGCGATATCCCATGAGATTGTGCAAAATGTTATTTTCAAGGTTTGATCAGAACAGCTATCTCCCTGTCATTTCTGAATGTGAGATAAACTCTGCATGTAGACTCCTTCAGTGAATCCTGTGCCTTTATGTCTTGTGTCATCAACAGTTGTTTAAAATATAAACCAAATAAAAATGGGGGAAATGGATGGGCAGACATTTTTAACTCATAAAACTGTCTGATCGGAGCAGAGCCAGGATAGAAAAACAAACAGCACTGCAACTGCAGATGACTCGTACTTTCACAACATACCATCAAACAAGAATCACACAGGTGGGGCAACTGCATATCTGTCAAGTCTCCCGTTTTGGCCGGGAAACTACCGTATTTTACCCCTCTTTCCCGTCGTGATCCCGAATTATTATTTTCCCGGAAATCTCCCGTATTACAATATTATAAAAAAAATTAAAAATAAACATTCCGGTGCCTCTGTCACTAGTCTCGCGAGAACTGCCACCTGCAGTCGCCTCGGTGGCAGTTCTCGCGATGTTAGGGCTGGCGCGGTCAGGAACAAACCCGGAAAAACACAGAGATGGAAGTAACGAGAGAGAACGCGTCCCTGCCAAAAAAGTTAAGACTTCGTGTAAATATGTTGAAAAATGGGACAGCGAATTTACTTTCCTAAAGTTTATTACGCGTTTTTTAAGATTTGTAACCGCGACTTTAGTGTCTCTCTCTCATGGGGGAAGGAACGATGTCCGTCAGCATGAAAAATCCGTCAAGCACAAAGGTAAGCCTGTCAGATTGTGATCACATAACTGGTTGATCACATAACTGGTTTGAAAGAGGCTGATAGGTAGTTATTTTAGATTTCTTGTAAACCTGTCTTAAAATGTAAGGGGTCCTGGACTTTGCAGGGGTCTGCAACCTGCGGCTCTGGAGCCACATGCGGCTCTTTGGTCCCTCAGCAGTGGCTCTTCCAAGCTTTGATCAAAACTAACTTTAAACTGAATTTTATTTGTTCTTATAACAACAAAAAGGGCTAGTTTTAGCAGTTTTTCCTGTCATTTCCTTTGCAAATGTGTGAATACTAGAACTAATAGAAGGAGTAAAACATAAGTTAACTTTATTTATTCGAAGTAGGATATTTAATTTTTCCACAATTAAAATAATTTACCTAGACCTGCATAGTTCATTATTTTATTTTTTAATTGGGAAAGATCACATTATTTTTCCTTCTTTATGATAATCTGGTCTTTTTTAGTCTAAAATGTAAAAATATCAACAAATCATTAGATATTTTCAGCTTTACAATGGCCAGAAAACTACAGGTCAGAAAATTGTCCTTTAACAAACTTAAAGTGGTCTGTGGGCCACCAGTTGAGAATCCCAGTTGTAGCAGGTATTGTGGCTCCGGAAACGTTTAATTTAGTGAACAAAGGGGCAGAAATGGCTCTTTTGATCATAAAGGTTGTAGATCCCTGGGCTAGTGGGATGGCTCGGCGTACCCGACAGAAAATTTCCCTTATTTTTAAATCCAAAACTTGACAGGTATGCAACTGTAGAGTGCAGATGTTCAACAAAGACCGGGACACAAACTCCATAACGGCAGAGGCAGACAAGAGTAAAAGCCCTTGACCAGCTTCACTGAAGTAAAGGGATGTGAAGGCCAATGCCTTTTATTTCTGTTTTCTATTCCAAGTGTCAGCTCAGTGCAAACCCAGGACTGATTACGATAGAGATTATAAACCTTTGAAGGAATCCTTGAAGTTCTAACAGCATTCATAAAACTCTGACATTGTTCCAAATCAAGACAACAATTAAAAACCTGCAACTTTTGTTCCATTGTTCTTTTTTATCAGTGTGACACTGTCTGGTGCTTAATAAACCAATCTGAAAATGTTTTTTCAGACTATTTTGTACTAAACAGTATGAAAAAGCATGGCAAAGCAACAAACTGTCACTGAACTGAATTAGGGGACATTTTTTTCAGTTTCTGCCTGCACCAAACTGCATCTGAACTATGAAGCACCCATTTAGACTATTGAGCTGCAGCAGATCCTAAGGTGTATTTGAATTGTGATGCAACTGCATCGCTTAGGGAAAATAGTCTGAAATGCATTTTGAAACAGATCAGTAAAGTGTAATAGCAAACTGCTACTCAAAAAGATAAGCCCGAGGCATGAGCAGTTATCTTCTCTTATCGTATTGTGCCCGGATCGAGATCAGAAAATCACATATTTTCCAGATTTTCAGCTTTTTTATGGTTTGAGTTCCACAATACAACATTTCAAACACTATTAACTATTAACTGCGAGTTGAATGTAAAGCACTGTATTGACATTCTCAATAAAAGCGTGCTTTACACCTTTTTTTTAATGTTTCTTCTTCTCAGCCCCACCATTTTCTGCAGAGGGACCATCGAGAGCATCATAACCAGCTGGATCTCTGTGTGGGGAAGAAGCTTCTCAGCTGCAGATTGAAAGGATCTGAGGAGAATGCCAGAGAAGATCATTAAGACTTTCATTCCCTCTGTCCAAGACAGAGGTCTCACGCTGCCTTACGACAGCCGACAAAATCACCAAAATCAGCTCATATCACATGGATGCACAATTTTGTGCTTATTTTATCAATTGGGACCAGAACCTCCCGCCATAAAAACAGTTTCTTCCCCTCTGCTGTCAGACTTTTGAACACTCATAACCATGTTACCTCATAACTTGCCTTGGTCGCTGTATTTTGTATTTTGATTGCACCACTCTAATTGCACTGTTTCTTAGTAGGTTTTGTTCACTGAATATTGTATTGATTGTATTGATGTTTTATGGTTTATGCTTTTTATGTTTTATGTTTCTATATTTTATGCACCGTTATGCCGAAGCAAATTCCTAGTCTGTGAATCCTGTTCATTGACAATGGCAATAATAAACAGAATCTGAATCTGAATCTGATTTGGTCTGAGTTTTTGCTGCTTACAGCGAACTTTAAAACGCATTCACTTGGGAAACATGCTCTGCAACAGTTTCACCCTGAAATTATGTCACTAATTAACTGGCTACAATACACTCACAAAACACGCCCACAGATATACAGTGATCCCTCACCTATAGTGGGGGTTGCATTCCAGAGATCCCTGCGATAGGTGAAAATCTGCATAGTAGCAATATTATATTTATTTTAAGGCTTTATAAACCCTTCCCACACACCTACAAACATTTCCCAATCTCTTATAAACACTGCACATGCTCTTCAACACTTTGGCGATGGTGATGAATTGAATGAACAGTACTGAACAGCATGTGCAGTACACACAATATTTAAAAAAAACGGGTTTAAAAATACTGAGATACAGTGAAACCACAATAGGTAAACAAAACTGCGATAGAGCGAGGGACAGCTAAACCTTAGTACAGTACCTGGACATGTAATGTACTGAATTATGTGAATGAAATGGTAAATGGTAAATGGAGCTTATTTATATAGCGCTTTCCAGCCCCCGTGAGGAGCCCCAAAGCGCTTTACAATACCAGCCATCCACCCATTCATACACCGGTAGTGGTAGCCTGCCTTGCAAGGCGCCATCCAGACCTACCGGGAGCAACTCGGGGTTAAGTGTCTTGCCCAGGGACACAACGACACATGGTGGGCGGACGCGGGATTCGAACCTCCAACCTTCCGATCGGGGGACGACTGCCATTACCACTACACCACGCACC
>JBBPBX010034589.1:4243-32538 GCA_038048925.1 Garcialebias charrua
TATATATATATATATATATATATATATATATACACAGTATATAAAATAAACTACTACTTGTACTACTATTCCTACTTTGCAGTTTTTTCCACTTATCGCGGGTCTTCAGGGTACGGATCCCCCCACAATAAACAAGGAACTACTGTATATATATAATGACAAATAACACATATAAAAATCCTGTAGCCATCTATATTCATACCGTACTTCTTTCTGGTTCTAGTTTTTGTTTGCACACTAATCCTACATTTACATTTTCTTTTAAGTCGATGCGTAAACTTTTCGGCGATCACGTCCCTTCATTATTACTGGCACATTTTGTTGAAAATCTAACGCACGAACATGTGCAGCTTTAAATGTGCCTGCTTCTACTGTTACACGCTTGATTTATTAAAATGTTTTAAAAAGCTGGCTTCATTTAGTTTGGACCGGAGGCTGCAGGCTTGATGAAGGCTTCATTTGTCTGATGAAGTGGCTTCTGTGTATTCTGACCCCCTGGCTGCGACTCCAGAAGCGTTAATACGCTTTCTTTGTTTATCACCTTTAGGTCCTCACACCAAGTGAGTTCTTTGTGGCTATTTACTTTCCCCCTTGAGAGTTTCCCCTTGCCTTCTGAGGTCATCATCTAGTGTCAAGAACTGTTTTATGATCCAGCATTAAGTGCTGATGGTTTGCAAACGTACAAATATTGTTTTAAGTATGATTCAGCCCACGAACAATAAAAACAAAAGTACTGCATACAGCACATTATACGCCTGTCAACAAAATATTATATTGTAATGGACAAGCAAAGACTTCATATAACATTTGACCTTGATTTGTAACCTTGCCCTTGAAGAATATGTGACATTGTATCAAGTTTTGTTATAATAATCTTGAGTAGATCAGAAGTTATGGTCTGGACAAGCAAAGCCCTTGTATAATTGTTGACCTTGATTTGTGACCTTGACTTTGGAGCTGGGTTGATGAAGTGTACACGACACTCCATCTAGTAATGATCCATCTACAGTATATATATTAAACTTAATTAAATTATCTTGAGTGGATCAGAAATTATGGCCAGAAAAGAAAAAGTTGGCGTAAGGACTACACCATAATACGCCTTTTGACGGGTATTTAATAATAATAATAATAACTACAGTATATTAATAATAATAATAAAACTCTGAAGTAAAGTCAGTAGTTTAAAAAAGGTACATCTGGAAGGAGAAGATGTCACGTTTCTTCAGTTTAACGTTGTCTGAATAAGGAAGAGCTCGTGTTTCTTTTCTTGGTTCGTCTCTCGTTGCAATGACAGAAATCGTGGATCTGTTTCGCTCTGGTGGCGACAACACGTCACGTTTTCAACGATCTCCATTTAACATCGTCTTAAAACTCTCAGGCACTGAGCCGGCGTCTGGCACTCCAGTCTTTCAGTGAATTCAGTGCTTCCCCTCCGGTTTTAATAACAACCGCCCGCCTGCTGCCAGGCGAACCGGCCACCTCTGCTCACCTTAGAGAAAATGAAAACATTCAGGTTCTGACATTTATGCAGGACGTTGAGAAAAGTTTTAATTACCAGATCCATCTTTTATTAACTCCACATGGCAGCTCTTAAAGCTCAGGGTGTCCCTTAAGCGTCAGGCGTCATCACCAAATCAATTCACTTCTTTCTGTCCTAAAGGAGTCCCACCAGTTCTGGTCCGTGCTGCGCTGAGTGAGCTCGTAGGTGGACATGTGGGTTGTTTTAGGCGCAGATTACTAGGCAGGGTTTTGTTCAGTGTCTTGGTTTGGAAATATGAAACGAACGAAGAACTACAATCTATCAGTGCTTTGAGGTCGTTTGAATTCCTCGTTTCCATTTTGTTTTCTCCAAACTCCCGTCCCCGTCTCCTGAGTTTCTACACTTCGCCGAACATCTAAAGTTTTGATCAGCTAAGATGACTGTTGCTTCTTTTTTTTTTTTTGCTAACCCGAACCCTTAAAGTGTGGGTGACATGATTTTTGAACTTTGCATAAATTGGCACAGCACAGCATTTCACTGAATTCATTCAACTATGTTCGTTGTTGCTAACAAAATGATAAATGAATGACAATTCATTTCAAAGTGAGTTTAGAATTTGCGCCGTGTTTCTTCACGGGACATAATAATAATAATAATAATGTCACATTTTTTGTCATCTGTGTATGTTTCCATACAAGACGAAATTTGACTGACATCCGGGTACTTCCGCTTGCTACTCTTGTGACGTAATCGTAGGAATGTCAGTCTGCGTCTGCTAGGATAACGCATATTCATTGTCTGCAAAATCGCCTTTTTTTTTGTATAACTTGAAAAATGCCGTTACGTTGTGTCGCATTTGGGTGTTCTAATATCATCAGTGAACAAGTGAGCCTTTTCACTTTCCCAAAAGATGAAATACTTCGTCAAGACTGGACAAAAAAACAAAGCTGCCCCCCTCGCTCCACCTGAACAGTAAGGCAGAACCAGCTGTTTCTTCAACCCTCTGAAATAACTTCTGCTTCCCAAACTGAAGACAAATCGCTCAAATCTAAACTTAGATTGCTAAATTCGTCGGTTTCTAAATTGTGCGCTAGCGTTATCTAAAAGGGGCGTTCTAGGAGACATTCCTACGATGATGTCACAAAAGTAGCAAGCGGAAGTACCCGGATGTCCCGTGAAGAAACACGGAGCAAATTTTAAACTCACTTTTTAAACAAATTTTCATTAAATTATCATTTTGTTTGTAACAACGAACATAGTTGAATGATAAAATATATAAATGCTGTGCCAATTTATGCAAAGTTCAAAAATCATGTCACCCACACGTTAACAATACGCTGCAAGTAACTGCTGTGTTCAACAGAAGTGGAACGGTGCCAGCAGATGAAATGGAGGAACAAACACAATCAAACAAAATTCAAAAAATCAGTTTCTAATTAGACTTCTTTTTCCTAACATGGACTTCAAAGCAGACAGTCTCGAGTTATTAGTTTCACTGAATTCTTTAGAATTTGGGCTACTTTATCACTTTTTAAAATCCACCTACGAACAGCTGAGAAATCAATAACTCATCTCTTCCAGCTGGTGAAATGTTGCGTTCTGTTCTTGTGTAGATTTATGGCTGGTAAATGTGTGGTTTTGTGAACAAAGGTAAAATATATAGCTTTCAGTCTAGAGAGAAACTAGCATCCAGATGTTGCTCTGATTAATGTGGATCTAAGCCGGAGGCAATTAATCTCACAACTACTGCAGGTTTCACTTGGATTCAATGAAAGCTGCATTCCTTGAAGGACTCGCTGCCAATATATATTTTAAAAAAAAGTTGGTTTAACAAGAACTGTTAGGGCAGTATCAAAGTGCACCGTGACTGTTGGCAACTAGTTGGAGACATGAAATTAAAAATAAAATGTACAGTTTTTAACTTGTGATGGCTCTGAGTTGTTGCTTATGACATGTTGTTGATAATTATTACAATGCCAGGACAAATGTTTCTCTTGTTTGCAACTGAAGGCAGAAGGAACCATTTAATGGGTTTTGGAACCAGAGTTAAGCCCCGCCCACTCCTCACAGACAATTACAATGTCACGTGAACTTTCTTTAAAACAAACTCATTACAGCTAAACTTAATAACAAATACAAGTTTTAAAAGCAGCAGCAAGGTGATAGTTGTGAATTAAAAAGAGCCAACATCTAAGAAAATTAAAAGAGCTGCGGGACATATCTTTGAACTTTTATAACAATAAAGACTGATTTGTTTACGTGGAGGGGCGGGACTTGTGATGTCATATTCCAGGTTCCCAAATGGAGTCTAGCATTTCTCTAGATTTCAATACAAGTAACTGCACATTGCAACAATTGAGCAACATTCCTGCACGTGGAGGGCAAAATAACGTTCCTTAATTTAGCTGCAAATTGTCCTAATAATATCTCAGTTTGATTGCAATTTATTCTCTTCTTTGCCTCCAATCAGTCTCAATTTGGTTTTCCAGGTCTCCAAACCCACCAAAGTTTTTGTCACATTTCTGACATTTTCTAAAGGTTTTGACAAGCCTCCCAGTTTTATTTTAATTTATTTTCTAATATCTGTAAAACTGACTGAATTAAAGTCTTTTTGTGTTTGCGAAGAATTAAAAACTGTCAGGTCATCTCAAATCAGACTGACTCCAGAAGGTCATCAGATGTAGACGTACATCCAGTGGTTAGTTTCATTAAAATCCATTCATGAGATATTTTGCTAACAGACAGAAAAATCCACACACACTCAATCACTGCTTTATGTGGTTAAGGTTGATAAAATAGTAAAAAAAATCAAATAAAATAAAAAAGATGTTAATGGTTGTTAATCAGTTTAAATCACATGTACTGGCATTTCACCTCATTAAAACATACAGGTAGTCCCTGACTTACGAACGAGTTCCGTACCTACGTAAGTCAAAAATTCGTAAGTAGGATCACATACACATTTTTATTTTTTTAAATAAATAAATAGATGTACAGTTACCAAGCACTTAGCCTATCCTAACACAGTTTTTAAAGATGAAGGAGTGAGTTGAATTGTCTCCCTTTCACATAAAGTGAAAGTGAAAGTAGCTCCCTTTATGTGAATGGAGCCTGCTAGGGAGGAGGGAGACAATTCAACTCACTCCTTAACTGTGTTAGGATAGGCCAAGTATGTGGTAACTGTACAGTACTGTACATTTATTTATTTATTATAAATTCTTTTTTAATTTTTAATGTTATGAGATGCGTTCGTAAGTCCGAAACGTCGTAAGTCGGGGGCGTCGTAAGTCGAGGACTACCTGTATAATAAACATTTTATTGACCAAAGAATCTTAAAGGCAAAGTAGGAGAAGATTTTCTGGAATTCTGGGTCAAACAGTTGCAAATTGTTTCACTATCTGAACATACATCGTTTTAAATATATTCAACGGTAAGAGAAATGGAAAATAAAAATAATTACTGGACTGGACACTGGGCTGCACTCGGACTGAAAAACTAATTAAATAAAAGTTTATTTGTGTCACTACAGAATGCTTTGGAGTTGCGTACCTTCTTTTCGTCGCCCTCCTGCAGGAGCTGCATGTTGCTCCGTCTCTGGCTGTCGGTTCTTTTCAGGGTGGCGCTCCGATGCTCGGGCAGGTCCGGCGGAGGCGACACGCTCCGGCCCTGAGGATCCACCCACGTATAAACATGGTTGGTGACGTAGCCGCCGGGGATCCTCCCGACCGAGCGCACTGAGAGCGAGAGCTTTTTGCTGCCCTTCAGCACCTGAGGAGACGAGGGTAAAGCAGAGTTCAGGTCCAATTTAAAAAAAGACACTTCAAACATTAGCGCTACTGGAAGGAGAAAAGTGTAATCATGGATCCACACCTCAGGCACTTTACGATGATTTGTTGAGGCCGGAACGTTAAGCCCACGTTCATAAACACAAACATAATGAGGCGTTTCAGTGGGGAAGTGAGGATCGGAGGAAATTAAAGATTACAGAGTGAGGAGTTCTCCTGCACTGACCAAAACCCCCACACGGACATTTCTAACCCATTTCTCGTCGGAAGTGCTTTTGATCGTGCCTCATTGCTCTCATAGCTTTTCATATGTGCAATTCCCGCCGGAGATCAATGTTCTCTCGTGGGCCTGGTAGTCTGGAAAAATCAAAGTGAAGCTCCTAATGATCAATCCTTCCCAACACAAACAGGACCCTCCACTTTTAGACACAAACAGCACAGCTCTGACACAGCAGCAGCTCTTTGCAGAGGCTGAGTGAGGATTTATTTATTTATTTATTTATTCAGCCAACATCTGGGAAGTTTACGGGCTGAACGTAAATAATAATAATAATGTCCTTTTTTGTCATCTGTGTATGTTTCCTAGCCTGGCCCTCGCCTTCCTGCACAGCTCCGCTCAATTCTCATTTCCCTTCACTGCACAGTCTGGGATTCCTCCCATAGACAACGATTTCTCCGGCCGATTTTTGACCGGACCAATCAGAGAGCAGAAGGCGGAGTTTTGAACGACGTCGACTGACGTCGTCATTCAAAATGGCTGCCGCCACGAAGGAATTTTCATCAAAACAAGGTAAAAAACTATTATTTCTCTGCTGATAAAAAATATATTTTTAGCTGACGTTATATCAGAAGTGTTCCTGAGCTTAACAGTTCCTAAATCAATTCACGAAATGGTCAAATCTGCTGGATTTAAATAGTTTCGGTTTGACATTTTCCAAACAGCCTCGGGTGCGCTACGAAAATAAATGATAAAAAATCGAATTTTATCTCAAATGTTTTATCTAGGCCAACAGTCAGTAAATTAGAGCCATATAATTACACACTGGTGGCAGAAAAAATATCCACCGAGTGGTTTCTGAGCTATTTATCTGAATAGCCTGGACCTCGCCAGGCTAAACTAACAAAACTCCACCTTCTGTTCTCTGATTGGTCCATTCAAAAATCTCCAGGAGAAATCGTTTTCAATGGGAAGAATGCCAGACCCTAGTCCAAAGCGAAGTGAAGGACAAGGGTCTGGTTACAACCAGGCTATATGTTTCCCATACACAGACGAAATTCGTCTCTGCATTTAACCCAATCACCACCAGGTGGTGCAGTGAGCAGCCATAGAAAGCGCCCGGGGAGCTGGGGAAATAGGTGTGCACTCATAGACACCCCAAGGTGTGTAGTGGCCGGGGCGCGAACCCGCGTCCTTCGGGTCCCAAGTCCCAAGCCCTGCCACTAGACCATCTTGGCCCCTCGGTGTCAGATGGACATTGACGATGGGGATCAATGGATCCGGGTCTTTTCTCCAGTTCTGAGGGGTTTATTTACCATGAATGCACAAAATCAAGTTATGAGACAAATTTTTAGGTATCATTCTGAACAGACTTAGTTGGAAGCCTCATACTGACTATATTAAAAATAAAATGGCAAAAACTATGTGGGATATTGTTTTAAAATAAAATATTTAATAAATGTAAAAGGCTTGCATATTATACTGTATACTCTTCCTTGGGTATGCCCCATTTGACATATTGCTCAGAAATATGGGGAAATGCAAATAAAACAGCTAAAAAGTTACAAAAAAAATCAATTACCGGTAGGCTCATTATTAAAGTGGGATATTGTGAACCAACTGATACACTTTTTATTCAAAGTACGGTAATACTTTAAAATTGAATAATGTTTATAAAAAAATACTAAAAATAATGTATAAAGCACTGAATAAAAGCCTTTCTTCAGGAATTCAGAAATTATTTAAGTTGAGAGTAAACATAATTTATGAGGTTTGTTAATATTTGAACAAGCTAAAGAGAAAAGTAAAATAAAATCCAGGTGTATTTCAGTTATCAGCATGAAACTGGAATGAACTGGATGATGATCTCAAATGATGGGTTTTTTGTGAGCCTTAAGAGCCTTAAAATGTAAAATTATAAAAGCTTATACTGTTAAGTAGATGTATATATGTATTGTGTAACCATGTATGTATGTAATGTGAGTATGTGTATGTACTGTATATATGTGCATATTTAAATATACGGTAAATGTCTGTATGTGTACTTATGTACTTGTACATGGACAGTAGATATCTGTCATTAAGTAGACTGCTGAGTCTATGAACAGGGTGGGTACAGTATAAGTCCTGGCTTCTGCATATTCCTTTTTTTGGTAAATGGTTAATTTACCATTTTATATGGTTTTCCTTTTTAGTAATGTTTTTAATTTACCAAAATAAAGTTGAGTTGAGATGATCAGAAGTGAGTCGGAGTGAAAAACTCTCAATTCACTGGTCCGCCTACATTCCAACACTCACCTGTGGCCATAAGGTCTGGATCATCCAAAGAACAAGATCCTGGATACAAATGATCTTCCTTCTTAGGGTGGCCAGGCTCTGTCTTAGAGATGAGGTGAGGAGCTCCTTTGCCCGGGGGGAGCTCGGGGTAGACCTGCTGCTCCTTTGCCATAGGAGTCAGTTGAGGAGATCCATCCAATTGGGCTGCGTCCCCTTGGATGTTTTCTGGGTACGTCTCGCTAGGAGGCGACTCCGGGACAGACCCAGTATTCGCTGACAAGATAATAAATCCTCTCTGGCCTGGGAACACCTTGAGATCCTCCAGGAGCTGGAGAAAGTTTGGGTGGGGGGTGTGGGGGAGTTCTATCCTAGACTACCAGTACCAGTAGTTGCCTCTGTGACCCAACTCTAGATGAGAGGTAAAATATGGAGATGGATACGTCTTTATCAGAAACTACACAGAAATATTTATGAGGAAACGGTGATTAGATCTTTTTATAGTTTTAGCAGGAAGTGTCAAAAGTGCTAAAGCAAGCTGCTAGTGCTGCTCTTGCAAATTAAAGAATTTCATGTTTTATTTCATGTAATGCACTTTAGATGATCTGAACTGTCCATTTGGAAAGCAATATTAAAATTGTCATTTTGAAAGTGCCTCCAACTCATTCAGCTCTTCTTGCTGCTTTTTCTGTACCGTTTTATTTTGGACGTGGGAGACCAAAACGTTGCCCTTTTCTAAAATTATAACTCTCCGAGTAAAAAAAAACAGGGTCATTTCAGTCTCTTATTTACTGAGCTATGATAACACCACCTCACAGATCTTTCTCATCTGCTTCCACCATCAGATCACCAGACAAACAACTCCACGTTTGTGTAGAAAATCTTATTGACGCACGGCCCGCGGAACGACTCAAATTATTACTTGTCAGTACACGAGTGGGGAGAGGGTCAACCTCTGGGAGCACGGCGACCCGGCCGAATCAATTTCACAATCTTGGTTTGTGTTGAGAGATAATAACTTCAATTTTAAAGCAACAAAAGCCTCTCGGCTCAAAGACTGTACCAAAGCGCTTATCGTGAGGCGCTGCTGCATCCAGCGCCTCGGCTCTGTCGGCGCTCAACTTCAGATAAGAGCGTCACACGTGCATTTTCTAACATTTACTCTCTCGTGCTTGCACATGGTTATAATTTGAATGGAAGGCAAAATTCAACCATTTTATGTTGACGCTGAATTGTTTCAAAAGGCATATTTCATGTCAACATGTGTGTCGTCTCCCGATGAGCTGACAGCCAGTTGTTTACACGGTTCTGGAAATTTAACAAAAACACAAAACTGGGGTGAAAAATAAATTTAAAAAAATTAAGCGCTGAAAATAGTTGAAATAAAAGTAGTGAAGAAGCAGTCTGCTGTGAAAAATGTAGGACATACAGCAGACTTATTATGATCTGGGACATGTAGGTAATAATTTTAAATGTGGGAGTTTTGCAACAGGAAATTAAGTTTATGGTAAAGTTATGAGTTTGGTGAAAAAAAACTAACTGGAAATACTCAAAATACTCCCAATCTGACACAACACTGAATCACTAATATGACTCATTACTGCTCGTTTCCAAAGGTGAATAACCTTTAGGCAAAATTTCTCATGAACCTCTGGAAACATTTTAATGATACTCTCAGGAAATAAACACCGGAAGTACATCTAGAACCAATGAATGTTTGGAGACAAACCAATTCCAGATGGCTGTCACAATGTCAATGTCAATTTTATTTATATAGCACATAAAAACAACCGAAGTCGATCAAAGTGCTTTACAGTTAAAAAAAATAAAAAATAAAAACAGAGTAAAATGCATCTAGTGCCACTAAACATAATAAAGCTATCAGTAAATACAACAACAATAAAATCTGCTCAAAATTTGATCTCACATTCTGCGAGGATCAAATGCCAAGTAAAAGAGATGAGTCTTAAGTGAAGATTTAAAAGTGTCAACAGTCTGAGCGCTCTTTACTTTCTCAGGTAAACTGTTCCACAGTTTTGGAGCAGCAACCGCAAAAGCCCGATCACCTCTGGATTTCATTTTGGATCTGGGGACATCTAAGAGAAACTGGTTGGTAGACCGGAGTGCTCTTACAGGAGTGTAGATATTAATAAGATCACATAAATATGACGGGGCCAGACCTTTTAAGATTTTAAAAACAAGCAATAAAATCTTAAAATCAATTCGATAGCAGACAGGGAGCCAGTGAAGGGATGCCAGGACAGGGGTTATGTGTTCATATTTTTTAGTTGAAGTTAAAAGACGAGCTGCTGCGTTCTGGACAGATTGTAAACGATGCAAAGATGATTTGTCTAAACCAACATACAGTGAATTACAATAGTCCAAGCGAGAAGTAATAAAAGCGTGAATCACCTTTTCAAGGTCTCTGAAAGAGAGACAAGACTTCACCTTGGCAATGAGTCTTAGCTGGAAGAAACCGGATTTAACTACAGCATTTATCTGTTTGTCTAACTTAAAAGCACTATCAAAAATAACTCCCAGATTCCTGACATTGGAGTGGCTGTATGAAGCCAAGGGACCAAGAACATTTAGGGTGTTACATTTGCCAAAGCTGATGGCTTCCGTCACGATAATACATTTTGCTGGCCGATTGTCTCAGAAATGATTGCGATAAACGATAATGTTTGAAATTTGACAATAATTAGTCATTCTCAAATTTACTAAGAAAAGTTGGTTAATGTGTGTAGTACCTTTATTTGACCATCAGATGGCAGTATAAGACTAAACTGAAGGATGGATAGTGAGGGAGCCAGCAGCGTGTCCATAAGAAAAATGGGAGGGAGGCCCCTTGACGTGACATGAGCTGATATGGTGACATGGCGGACGCTCTGTGTGGTTTGAGCTCTTTAGCATTTTTCACACAAAGCTTGTAATAGAAATCAGTAAACAAGTTCTCAGCTACTTTTTGAAGAAGAAAAACAACTTTTTACATGAAGGCATGGGTTTCAACTGTGAATTATGGAGCTTTGACAAAATGGAGGTTTTTTCGCCCAAGGTCGGCCTTTTAGCTTAGCTTCTCAGCTTAGCTGCTTTTAATGATAAAAATTTTGATTTTGGACGGTTAACATGGATTTTAAAGAAAAAAGAAAGGGAGGGGTCAGTGAAGAACACTGGAGTTGAGCCTTTTGCACCTCCCCTGTGAAGACCATTTTTCTTGGCGACTTAAATATCCACATGGACAGTTGCTGCTCAGCTGCAGGATGATCCACATGGACAATTCCTCTTCACCTCTGGCAACAGATTTTAAGTCTCTTCTGGATTCTCTTAATCTCACTGAACACGTTGACGCTCCTACGCACAGCAGGGGGCATACTCTGGATTTGGTGATTACAGACACTGTACTCATCAATAACTTATCTGTATATGACCTGGGTGTCTCAGACCACAGGGTCATCTCCCTGGAAGTGCCTTCATCTTCGCCTGCTTCAAACCCAAAACGACCCATCCAGTTCCGTGACCTTAAAAACATTTCCCTTGATGTTCTGTCTGCTGATCTTCACACCCTGACCGCTGTCAATCATCCTTCTGCAGATGACTCTGTGGATTACTACAACCAATCTCTCCAGGAGCTTCTGGACCTACATGCTCCCTTGAAGACAAGACTGGTGTCTTTCTCCCGTTCAGCCCCCTGGTACACTGATGAGCTGCGCAGGATGAAGGCAACTGGCCGTGCTATTGAGAGACGTGTAAAATCATCTGGTCTCTCTGTGCATAAGCAGGCATATAAAGAACATCAGAAAGCGTACGCCTATTCTCTTAAAGAAGCACGCTCCAAATATTATTCTAACATCATCAACACCTGCCCTGGAAACTCTAAACAGCTCTTCTCCACAATAACTCGTCTGCTTAATCCCATTAAACAAACTCCTGAGGACTCTGCTCAAAAATGCAACCTGTTCCTTTCGTCATTTAAAAACAAAGTTGACACTATCAGATCTCAGCTCCACAACCTCCCTGACCTTAGTGTGCCATCTACCCATCTGCATTCTGGGACACTGAGCAGCTTTGATGAAGTTGTTCAGAGTGAGGAGGAGGCCATCATCAAGAAAATGAAGCCTTCATCCTGCGCCCTGGATCCCTTCCCCTCATCTCTCATAAAATCCAATCACTCTGCAATAAGCCCACTAATCACACAAATAATAAATAAGTCTCTACAATCTGGTCATGTTCCACTGCCTCTAAAAACTGCCATCATTAGGCCTCTTCTGAAAAAATCTAATTTGGATCCCGACATTTTTTCTAATTACCGCCCAATTTCACACCTCCCATTTCTGTCTAAAGTGCTGGAAAAAGCAGTTGCTGCTCAGCTGCAGGATCACCTACAACAACACTCCCTGTATGAGAAGTTCCAGTCTGGATTCAGGGCAGCTCACAGTACTGAGACTGCATTGCTGAGAGTTACCAATGATGTCCTCATGGCTGCTGACGCTGGTTCTCCTTCCATCCTTGTCCTCCTTGACCTCACTGCAGCCTTCGACACTGTGGACCATAATATCCTCCTCCACCGTCTTGTCTTCATGTGGCTGGAATGTGTTAGTCTGGCAATGCCACGTCCCAGACAGTCTGTGTCTCCTGTGGTGTCCCTCAGGGGTCAGTTCTGGGGCCCCTGCTGTTTTCCCTTTACATGCTGCCTTTAGGTCAAATTATTAATCAGTTCAACATTTCTTTTCACTGTTATGCCGACGATACACAGCTTTACATCAGGACTGGAGCATCCTCATCTTCCCCATTGTCATCTCCATCTTCACTCACTGCCCTCTCTACCTGCCTGGAGGAAATAAGGGCATGGATGAATCAGAACTTTCTTCAATTAAACTGCTCCAAGACTGAGGCCATACTGATTGGCACCCCTCACCAGGTACAAACATCTACTATAACAACAATTTCCTTTTCTGGACAAGACATCCCCCTCTCCACCTCTGTTACAAATCTTGGAATAAAAATGGACTCTCATCTTACATTTGAAAATCACATTAAGCTTCTGTTTAAAACCTGCTTCTTCCATCTTCGAAACATCTCCAGACTTCGCCCATCCCTAACTTTTTCTGATGCTGAGAAGCTCGTCCATGCTTTTGTCTCCTCCAGGCTCGACTACTGCAACTCCCTGTTTATTGGAATCCCTGGCAAATACCTTCAGAAGCTTCAATATATTCAAAACAGTGCAGCAAGGATTTTGTTGAGAGTTCGTAAATTTGAACATATTACACCCATTCTCCATAACCTTCATTGGCTTCCTGTCACCTACAGAATTCAGTACAAAACTGCTCTCATTACACATCAATGCTTACACGGAACTTCACCAGATTATCTAAAGGACATTCTTGTTCCATATTCATCCACCCGGTCTCTGCGGTCACAGAACAGTAATCTCCTTCACATTCCGAGAACCAAATTAAGGACCATGGGAGACCGGGCTTTCAGTGTGGCTGCCCCCCACCTATGGAACTCTCTTCCTGACTGCCTGAGAGCCCCACAGTCACAAGAGCGGCTTGAAGACCTTTCTTTTTAAGTGAGCCTACTCTACCTCCTCATGATTCTATCTTTGATCTTAGTTGATACTGTTATTGATTTTACTTGTTTTATCACTTGTTTTATTGATGTTTAATTTTGTTGCACTTTGTAGCACTTTGAGATTTTCATTAATGAAAAGTGCGTTATAAATTTATTTCATTATTATTATTATTATTATTATTATTATTATTATTATTATTATTATTATTATTATTATTTTGTCATCCAGTGTCCAGTAGAAAGAAAGACGAAGAAACGATAAAGCCAATAAATGAAAATGAGGTCGATCATTTTCATTTATCATGCGATTCATTGATTATTGTTCATCTTGACACACCTAGTCACAGCTAATCTTATTTAGCTAACTTAAAACAGCTATAACTCAGCTTTACAGATATGGTGCTAAAATTTGGCATGGTAATAGTCAAGCTTGTTCACTAAACACAAAACCTTTGGTTTGACCAACCAAGAACAAAAGTTGTTTCTTAACATAAGATGATCTCAGTCTAAAACTCAGTGAGTGATGCATTAATCCAATGAACTCTAGGCCTTTAACGTATAGATGCTTTGATGGAGCTTCCCTGTTAGATATTGAACATGTGCAGAGGATCAATTTGATTTATTGAACCAAACAAGCTCTATCGTGCTCGTTAGTGGGCGAAGTGAGCTGCAGTGAGAGGCAGGGGGGTAACCGTAGGGCAATAAAAATAAATAATATTTAAAAAGATGGAGGGTAACTGAGGCAGCAGAGGAAGGGCAGAGGGAGCAAACAGGCCGTCCCGTAAATAAGCTGCTGTAATCAGAGTCACCGAGCTTGGTGGTCCTAATGCTTCATTCCTGGAGGAAAGTGCTGATTGTGACCCGGGGTAAATGATGCTCACCACCGCTGCAGGCAGCAGAACAAACAGCGCTCGGTAAATAATGGAAAACAGGAGCAAACAAAATGGGAAAGCAGCAACAGGAGGGGAAATGCTTTGAGATAACGCTGCAGAGAACACAACCCGGTTACCACAGGATGTCAGAAGAATCAACCATGAATGGAATAAACTGATGTCCTACTCAAGAACAAGATCATTCTCACTCTCGTCTGGGATTAGGATGAGGCTAGATGATGAATGAGGGTTAAAATGAAAGAAATAAAAACACTCAAGCACACCTTGGTTAAAAAAAGGGTTTCTTATTTCTTCTACGGCCACTTTAATGGCTGCTCATGCTAATTTCACACTCAGATGGACTCCAGTGCATTAAGTGTGAAATCAGAAAGCTGCAAACACACATGTAAAGAGTTCACAAGGACACTACAGGTACGATCCAACAAAGCAGCAGACAGGTAAATTGCCTTTCACCTTGATTTGTTTAGTGCTGCCACAAAAGATTCTGCCATTTACACAAAGACGTCTGTCAAAAAAGATAGAACTCTAATCTGCCGACTCGACAACTCTCATCTGAATTTGATATTTTATGTAGTAGAGGATGTGCTACGTGTGATTATTTGACTGAAAACTAAATTTTACACACAAGAAAGGGAATCAACTTCCACAATACTATGGGTTTAACATACTGCAAGTTGTTTAATATTTAAACTTCTTTCATTTATGTCAGTTTCAGGGATGTTTTATAAGATGGTGAAAGGTTTTATTTTCCAGGTTTTGACATTAGTTTATTGTGTTTTAAGCTCCACACCTGTTCTGAGTTAACGCACCTGTGTTCAGTCAGCAATCAGCTTGTTTTATAGAGTTTCATTAACCAGGAGCTGTATGTGTTTGGACACCTTCTATTCTTGTTTAAACTCTTCCCCGGTTTGTTCTGAGCTTTTCTTCTTTTTCTGTTTTGAATGTTGGTTTTTATATACAGTAATGCTCGTTACAAACCCTCTGCTGTAAATTAAACTGGATTTTACCCGTCAGCGCTGGTGCTCAAATGTCCCGTCACGCAGAACAGACCATAAAACACTAATAGGCAGTCGTATAACGGTCAGTTTCAGACAAGCTCTGTAGCAGTCTAGAAACATTTCAGAGCAGGTAACGTTGTAAATGACCTTAACCCTGACCCTGTTCACACGTTGGACGTTATAAGTTCTGGGTGACGCAGCTTCACTGAATAGAACGTCGCTTTGTGTTTAATTAGGCAAACTTATCAGATTATCAAGAATCAAGAATCAAGAATCAAGAAGGTTTATTAACATTGCATCAATTTTCACCAATGACAACGTAAAAATGTAATTGCAGCATCCAGGAGAGAGAATGAGTGCAAAAAGCTGCAGCAAAACAAAGCACATGACATGTTTTATCAACACACGATATGTTTTATCAACACACGATATGTTTATCAACACATGATATACTTATAGCGCGGCCAGGCCCAATCTGTCCCCAGATGAAGGTCAAAAGCAGGAAAAACAGGCAGAAACACTGGGATTCACAGCATTGATATTAAAAAAAGATGAATCACATTTTGTCTTCAAGACACCGCGTGATCCAGTAAAAACCATATCAAAATAGCACATTTAGTTACAATAACAAAGGAGAACGGCAGGCAAGGAGATTGAGTCTATGATTAATTTCAGACAAACACAGAGTTCAGCAGATGTGCAGCTGGGTGTTATCTGAAGCTTCACAGAAATCTCTGGGGAGGGGGGTCTTCAGCTCCTCACTCTAGGAGAATGGATTCCCACAGCCTGATTTTCAAGGACTTGTGCAGAAGCCAGATAATGTTCTTGTTTGTTATCCAATAGACCGCAGTGTTCTTTTCCACTGCCGCCTCCCAGTCTGTGGTGCTGTTTCACGGCCGAAAGAAATCCAAATATGTGGTTCTGCTCTGCCCCGCTTCATGAACTTCCACCTGTCCCTTGATCGATCCGGGGTGGCTGCAAACAAGTCCCAAAACGGACAGCAGGTGCACGGTGGTCCACCACTGCACCAATCGTGCGATTGAGCTCATACAGCAGCTGGGATGAGGAGCTCACGGCCCGGTTCAGAGAATTTTGCTGATCAGGCAGTGCCGACAGCGCTCTGATAGCCGCCGAAGCCTCCCTCAGCTTCCGATAACAAACAACTCCGCTTACGCCAAAAAACAGAGCAGTTGCTACCAATAATCCAATAATCCACAAATCCTCCACGTCCTCCACACTCAAAACGGACAGACACATGGGCTGCCACTGACCCCACGAGTCCAGCACGTATCCAGCCGCGTGTGTGTCGGAGGGACAGACAGCTTCTCCTGGCACGGTCCGCTTCGTGGAAAAAATCTTATCCATTGAAGAAACAGCCCAATTGATTAATTCCATATTGGTTCGAGTGAGCGCTGAAGGGTTGCAGACGAGACGAAAAGCAAGCAGGGAGTAGGAAAAACTTAGGGAGGGAAGAGCAGAAAGATATGCGACCTGCCTTGCCGAGTGCCGGAAGTAGTATTTAGTAGTATTTAGTTATTAACACTGATCAGGCTGTTTTGTGACTGACGGGACATTATAGTATACTGTATATTATAGTACATTATACATTATAAAGGTAGTCCTCGGGTTATGACGGCTTCGACTTACGACATTTCGTGGTTACGAACGCCCTTCCACTGAAAAGCATTGCTCGAGTTACACGGTTTATGCGCCTTTACACCAAAAAATACGGTACAGAAACTCAGCAAAAGACAGTGGAAATTTACAGGTTTACAGGAGTGAGTGGGGAGTAGCAGCTTGACGCAGTCAGTGTAAAATTACTACAGACATCATTGTTTGGACAGGCAGACCGGAGAAGAGGAGGTTAGGAGGGTGGTTTTACGTTGTAAACAAAAGATGCGGACGGGTGGATGGTGTCACCAGACGGCAGAAAACAGCGGAGCAGGACCGGAGAAGCAAGAGCTAACATGCTAACAGACCTTGCTGTAAATGCTGTGGACCGCGTGAAGCAGCTGGAAGCTGCAGAGCTCGGAGGTGCAACGAGCTAACATGCTAACAGACGGAGGAAGAATTCACCAGCATACCAGTATGTTATCAACTCTTTTTTTCCTTCATTATGGCTCCAAAATGTATGTGGTTTTTGATAATTATGTAGGGTAATGTGTTAGGATAGGCTAAGTGCTACGTATGAGGTGCCGTTTGGACATATTTTCCGACTTACATCGAAATTCGACATACGACGGCGCGTAGGAATGGAACTCGTTCATCAGTCGGGGACTACCTGTAGTACATTTTAGTACACAGCACAGCTCTAAACACCAAGCAGTGTCTGGCTAATCTGATTTTTTTTTTATCCTTCATAAAATGTCCTTTTTTGTCAAGATTTTGCTAAACAGTTTAATAAAACTTTTGGTTAAACAAAAAAAAAAAGGTTTTCCTTAAGATGGCTGTTTGTGTTGACTCATCAAGCTGCTGGGAGTATTTTTTAATTTACCCCAAGACTCCCAGTTTGTACCTGCTGACTGAGTGGAGTCAACAGGAGTTCCTGAATTGAGACTCTTGTGTTCAGACTACAAAAGAGATGTGGATAAAAATGTAAAAAAAAAAGCTTGTGTGCATCGAGGGGTTCACGCCTGAATTTAACATTATCTAAATATGGAAGAAATGATGAAGGGTGACGACGATGCCACTGCCTGAAATTCAAACATCAAAATTCTTCTATAAAACACAAAAGTACTTTGGGAATTCCTTTTCTAACAATGTAAGCTGATGAAGTGTTGTTTGATTATATAAACTGTATAAGAATTGTGAAGTTTTTGATAGTGAGGAAAAAGCAACTGTAAAACGTTTTGTAAAAATTTTAAGAGATCAGAAGTTCGAGTCAGAAACTATCACAATGTAGGCTGAACATTCTGTGGTCCAAAATTTTGAGGAAGTGGAATAAAAATGTGCAAAATATATATGGGATCAAAATTCATAAAGTCAAACTTCCTGTGACTCATTTAAACTTTGAACGATGGTTCTACCGAGACATTTGTCTGAGCTGTGGGGCTTCAAAAAGAAGGGTTTCTCATTTATTTAACCAAAATCCAAAAGTCTACCTTGATTTTTAATTTTTTAATTTTGCAAACATTTGCAACTTCTGTCTACGCTGGGCATCGTACTGCTGACGATCATGTTCAATCATCGTATTCCAAGTCAAGCCAAATGTTTAAATGTTTTTCTAAAGCTGCAGAGGAAGTAATGAATCGAAAGTTGTGTTGGAAGTGAAAGAACAAGAGAATGGTCCGAGTATGATAAAGGTGCTTTAATGCATATACACTGGAGTGGGTAAAACTGGTTCATTTTATGGACTCCGGTTCATCCGAGTCAACCCCTAAAGTGAATTTTAGTGGTTGACTCAGTGAAGACTGAACTTGGCAAAAGGGACTTCTATGGTACTTTGCTCCTGTTTCCTGGAAAATCTTGCAGAAAGATCTGAAGCTCTCGACCTGGACCTAGAAAACCTCCTCCTGCTGCAGTGGACGTCACGCCAATCGGCAGACAAACTCCTCCGTGCAAGTCATTTAACCATTTTTGTGTGTCCGTCTGTAAGAGTCGGATGGATGGACTTGATTTCCGACTGTCTTGATCTTCTCCTCAAAGTGTTGCATGTTGCACACAAAACAGCAGCTTCTGGAAGAAGAGTGGTTGAAGGGGAACAGTGAAGGTGTCTGAGAACTTCTCCACATAAATAAGCACGCTCATGAACTCCTGATCAATCGCACACTACCTGCGTATACCCCACTGAGAAAGTTCAGACCTGACCTTGTGTCGAGAAGGGGCGGACTAATATGCAAGAACAAAATGATGCGATTTGTGCCATGTAGCTGTCAATGAGAGGCCATTTATCGTCTTCTGTCGGAGGATAAAACTCAACTCACATACTTTAAAAACATACATGAAACTAGGGATGAACGATTTTGGAAAATAATCTAATTACAATTTTTTTTCTATAAATTGCAATTGCGATATAAAACGCAATTATTTTTTTTATATCTTCTCAAGTATTTTTCAACAAACAAGCAATAAATCAATCTGTTTTATAATAAACTATGTCAGATTTATTTAAAGCAGAGATTACAATAAAGCAAACAAATCTATGCCTTTTCTTTTCACCATTTCTATTTTTTCTTGTTTCATAAACATAATACAGTAGTAAACATGTTAAGTGAACTTCCTAACTACTGTCTGAACTTCACGACAGTTAATAAATAAATGTAAAAAATTAGATATAAAAAAATTACCGTTTGAATTTCAAACAGTTTGGTCAGTGATCCCTGTCGGCTGATACTTTGCTTACTTGAAGTTGAAGCACTGGTTGTTGTCATTCTAGCCATGCAACCATCGTAAATGTCTTTGTGGTGTTTTTTTTAAGTGTTGATAAAGATTTGTGTCACGTGACCAGTCAAATTGCAGCCGTCGCGATTAGAAAATCTCATTTTATCATATAGCGATATTATTGCAAATGCAATTAATTGTTCAGCCCTACATGAAACTGTAATTTCCTGCCAAGGCTCAATGAAGTATCCAACCCTCCATACTTAGGGGCAGTATGCCAGAAGACATGTAGGATCCAGGGTAATCAAGACCTTAGACTCGTAGTCATGATTCAGTGCAAAGGTTTGGACCATTAACCAGGCTGAGTCAATCGACCAGCTCTAATACACACTGGCACCCTTAAAAAGTAGAAATCTTGCATGAAAACGTACTTTGACCAACATAACTGGATTTTTATCTGATGTTTTCCAGATTCCCCAGATACTCGTCAGTGTTCGTGTGTAGTCACCCCCTGCAGAAGCCGTCACGGCTGGGCACTCCAGAAGTGCTGCACAATGCATCACGTCTAATTCACATTTGACACAGACAGGCTCAAACCATGGAGACGCATTAGGGGGTGAATTATTGTGAATTCCACCTTGAAGAAATCCTGGTGCCAACCCACATTATTCAAAGGCTGAAGAAGTGTGCTGCTCAGCAGGAGGAAGATGTAGTTTGACATAAATACACTGTGAAGGGCAGGAGAAACAATCCTGACAGCTGACTCAGGGAATAGATCATCTGTGGCAGTCATGGTCAAAAACACTTGGAAAAAGTTCGGGTGGGACTTGAAAATTTAAAACTAATATATGGAGGGAAATGGTAAAATCATGTTCTGATGAAATGATGGAGCACATAAATGAAACAGAGCTTGTAATGAAAATAAAGTGGGTTTATGTCTAACAGAGATGACTTTAATAATATCCAGAGGGAGGAAAAGCAAACCGTTAGCAAATAAAAACCTCCTGCATCACTAAACTGATCCAAACTTACTGAAAAAAACTGCTACATGTATATGCTAAAAAATATGGCAAAAAAAACCAAGAGTTTTGCCCTTTCGGGCTCCTGTAGATGTATTTTAGTGATGTTGGGCAACTATGATAAAAAGGAGACGCACTGTTTCGAGGTAGAGATGTTTCTGTCTCACCTAAACTTAACTCTTGTTCCCCCCAAACAGTAAAAACACAAAGTTATTGCCTCTAAGGGGTCACGGTTGTTCAGGTGTGAATGTCCAAATATGATTCATAGAGGAGTTAGTCCTTGCAGCCATATTGTGCAACATGCATAATTGAAAAAAATTTTTTTTACATTTAGTGTCCTTTCCCTTAAAGTGCGACTAAACCCAAAATTAACTTTTTTTAGCTGATAAACTCCCTAGAATGTGTTTAAAATGTTATCTAGCACTATGGCTGTGTTTATTCTCACATAATTGTGCATATCTGTGTAAATTGGCAATATTTGGCAATATTTGGTCTAAAAATGTGTTTACGGTAGTTCTATGGGTTGAACTGGTGGATTACACCTTAATTTTCTTATTTGTGCAAACGCTCATGTGTGACATGTCTGCTCATGTGTGATGTCACACAGGTGGTTCAAGCAGAGCCAATCCCCTGCAGAGATGAGAAGTGCATACCTTATATGGAAGTGCTGCATTTCACTCCTGACAAGCGGTTTTATTTTTCTTTTCATTTTCATTTTTTTAGGCCTTTGGTTTTGGATGGAATGGGTGGAATAGATAAATACATCTACATGTTTATTCTTTTTTGTTGTTGCTTGGTGTATGTTGTTGGCTAGAGGTTTAATTTGTTTTAGGTTGTTGCAGGTGGAGGCGTGAACAAAAGCACAACTCTACCTCCACCCCTCCTTGTCTCTCGACACGCCCATTTTCAGGGAGATTTTGGAAGGAGGAGTTACCGTCTCAACCTGGGTTTAGTCTCACTTTAAAGAACGACCGTAGTTCAGTTTCCTGCTACATGTATTTTCAGTGACGACATGACAAACCTTTTGGTAATGCTCCAAGAGTCAAATGCAAATTGCAAATGCAAATACTGTATGAAGAGTCAAATGTAAATATGAAAATGTTTTCACTAAAAGACTGAAACTTCAGACAAAAGTACTTTTTTATATATAAAAACCTCCTCAATGAGAGCTAAACATTAATATTAAGGCCTTTATGAAAATACTGTATATGTGTCATAATCACTGGATTTACACAAGACAGGGCTGGGCAGTAAGTAATTTATAAGCAACCAGCTCCAAAGTCTGGATCAAACTATCCTAAGATTTCAACGCTCCCCCCACCCCCACCACCACCACCACCACCACCTTTGAACACCTGTGGGATCAGTTTGGGCGTCCCGTTAGTTCCACAGAGACCAACACAGTCGCATTGACTGACTCATCATAAACGCTTGTGGATGGACCGACCGACGTTTTAATAATCCCAGGAGGAAATTTTGAGGGATCCAAAAGTATGTTCTGATCACACAGAAGAAGAAAAAACATGAAATAATCCAAAAAGAAGCAGAAGAATCCCAGAATCCCACAGCAACGTATGGCAGAGCTGGTGAGCAGTGACAGGAGTAAGGCCCTGGCTGTTGTGACTGTGTATGGTTCTTCCGCATGCTACCAAGTCCCCCGTTTAATGAATAAGTTGTTCTATTGCAAATATGTATTGTTTCTTCAATAATCCTTTCCAATAAACACCAAAGGAAAGTCAATGTCAAAAAAATGCATGTCCCTCTCAAACAGCACCATTTAAGGAGAAATAACCCTTGAGGGTGTATTAGAGCATGTCCTAGTGTTGGTTAGAACACAGGTTGAAAAGTTCTAATAAAATATATATGAAATTCAGAAAATATAATCTTTTAGATGAACTCCAATAACTCAGCCCTGATTTAAGGTACAGTACTGTATACACAAGTCTTGGAAAAATAAAAATGTTATTTTAGCAAAAATATGGTAAAACAGGGAAAAAAAACAGTAAATTATAATCAATTTTCTACTCAGCTGCTTTTAAATGTTAATTAGTGAAAGTGCTGCATTGTGAACTCTGGAGCCTGAGCTGAAACAAAACGGGCTTGTTTTGATGTTGGTTTGGACTTTTGAGAGCAGCTGGAGAGAAAAGAGGATCTGTGAGCAGCATGAATGGATCAAAGCCATTAATGTTGTGCAGCTTTTGTCCAATCCATCCTTCAGCTCCGTGGGGTTGTGGCTCCATGTGACCACCAGCTAAAGCGTGGCCGAGAGAGTCTCCCTGACACGACCCGAACACAAAAGAACCAACGCAGCACTCTCGGGCTCATTTCTACCTCCTGCATGTGTTACTATGACAGGTTGACCGCCCAGCAAGACACATTCAAAGACCCACCACCAAATTACAACAATATGACTTTATTGTTTGTTCCAGTGACTTGAATCTGTAATGAAGCTAAAGCTTTCAAAGCATGCAGGAAGAAAAATGACTATAATAAACAACTGTTGGGGTAAGAACCACATCATGTGAGATGAATAAATTACAAACGTTTAATAATACAGTACTTCGTCAAGAACCACTACTGAAAAGCTAAATATTGACTACATTGATTGTACCTGTATTTTTTGCTAAATATGTCACAAACACCTAGAAAGACGAAGGCATTTTCAGACAATCACTGGACGTACATCAACAACTTTTAGGGGCCAGTTTGATTTGGGAGAGCTATAAAAAAAAAAGAGAAAATTCCAATAAATCTGTTAATTCTAAAGACCGATATCAAGTTAAAATCTGATATGGGTGTAGCAGTTTCAGTGTGTACATTTAAAAATCAGTTTATGGAAGATTGTCATGAGGATAAAACACTGATGCGACTACCGGTGTATGAATGTGTGTATGAATGGGTGGATGGCTGGTACTGTGAAGCGCTTTGGGGCCCCTCATAGGGGGCTGGAAAGCACTATACAGTACTGTACTGTATAAGTAAGATCCATTTACCATTACCATTTAAAAGCCAGGAATTACACAAACATGCAAATAAAAAATAAATAAATAAATCACTTTTATGAGTGTAGACCTCTCTAAGAAACTCTGTTGGAAAGAAGGACTAAGTGTAGCGCCCCCTAGCGTCTTTGGCATTAATGAGGGTGGCTAACCTGAGTTATTTAATATCAGTGGTATCTCTACCTGTAAACTCTGAATTTATATCTTAAACAACCAGTATAACACAGAAGAATAAACATATGCTTTAAACACATGAACAGTTTAATAAACAATTTAAATAAACAACAGACCACTCTTTTTATTTTACAATTAAATGAAATGATACTTTTTAACCCCTTTTTAAATAAAGAAAGGAAACTTAATGCCGGCTACTAAAAAAATATAGTTTGGGTCGTTGCAGGCCTGATGTTGGTGCACTTGCGCTAACATCCCCCTTCAACCATGTCCCCGATCACCTGAAAACCTCCGTCTCCTGGAGGTCAGTCTCGCCGTTCCGTCTGCTTCCGTCCTCGCGTCTCTCTCTCTCAGCTGGCGAGCCGCCAACCGTTGGTGAGTCACGTGAGCGCTCGCCCCTCAACTGGCAGAGTAACGGACAGTTCTCTGCTGGCAAACTGCCAACCGTTGGTGAGTCACGTGAGCGCTCGCCCCTCAACTGGCAGAGTAACGGACAGTTCTCTGCTGGCAAGCTGCCAACCGTTGGTGAGTCACGTGAGCGCTCGCCCCTCAACTGGCGGAGTAACGGACAGTTCTCTGCGGGGTTGCTCACCCAGTCCTCGGCGGCTGTCTCTGCTGGCTAGCCGCCAACCGTCCAACAAGTCCCGCAGCGATAGCCACTCCACTAGCGGCGTCACGGACAGTTTTCTGCGGGGTTGTCCACCCACGCAGCTCCAACCTCCACAGCTCGGCCGGAGTCCTTCTCTCCCCCTTCAACGGCTCAAACAACGGTTCAGCCAAGTGTCTCCACCACGACAGTCCCTTCACTTTCGAGGGGAGGAAAAAACTAAACTCATTCACCTTCGCGTTCCTCCTTTTATCCTCTCCCGTTCTCTACCTGCTGGCACAAGCCCCTCCCACACCTCCAAAATAAAATCCCAAACTACTTTTACAAACAGTTATTAAAACAAACAGTATTAAAAGTACATTAAACTCCAAAACTACTTTTACAAACAGTTATTAAAACAAACAATATTAAAAGTACATTAAACTCCAAACACAGTATGTTTACATGTTCTATAAAACAAACATTAAACACCATTTACTTATCCATTCATTCACTACTAAATAAAATAAATATGAACTCAAACCAGAGGGTTACACCCTCCCCCTCCTAACTGTCTGCATGTCCTCATGAGACAACTACAGTTTAGGGTCTATAAGGCTAAGACCTACACCCTAACTTAATAATGACCCCTTTATGCACGATGGTAATCGGCTGGTTCCTAGATTTCCCTGGCTCATCATAAGTCAGACGAATAACTGGTTTACGTTGTCTCTCAGATCTGGGCCTAGTTCTAAGGGTCACAGGCATCTTTTTAAGAGATCTGAGCTGGGGGTTAGACTCACTACAGGATACCTCATCATCTTCTAAACCTGGGTCGGAGTCAGAGTCCAGAGAGACAGTCAATGGGGCACCATCGAGGTTCTCATCTAGAGTTCCCACTTGGTTCTCTTCAGCTAAGAGCTCTGTCTCCTCTTCAGTATCAGTCTCTGTTTCCTTTGCACTCTCGTCCTCAGAGAAGGGTATGACCTCTGCAGATGGGTCTTGATCCATTCTCTCATCAGCCTCCTTTGACCCGTCTTCGGGTTCTACACCACCCAGGGTGGGTAAGTCCTTTGGTTGACCTTCACCATAATATTCCCGAACAGCTTCATACTCCCACTCAGAACATGAATCAGAAAAGTCCAGATCCATGGTAGGTGCTACGCCACTGTATTGACGCTTTGTGTCTTTTACTTGGAGTCGTGTTCTTGGCTTTGCAGGTGTTCTCTCTTGCTCTTGGTCCTGTGGCAACCTCATAGAGTTTCTGATAGGGAGAATGTGATTGCGGTGTATAGTTTTTACACCCCCACTTCCTCTCTCTGGCTTCACTCGGTAGACTGGGAGGTCCGGCAACTTTCCCACCACAACATAAGGGTTTGGACTCCACCGGTTCTCTAGCTTTCTCTTCCCTTTCAGTCCCAAGTTTTTTAGAAGAACCCTGTCACCAAGGTTAATTGCCTGGAAGCACACTTGTTGGTCATAAGCTCGCTTATTCCTTTCATGTGCTTTATCAGCAGTCTTGCCGGCAAGGTCATAAGCATTCTGTAGATCTTTCTTTAGGCTGTCGACGTATTGGGAATAGTTGTTTTCTCCCGTCTCATCTGGCGATGTGCCGAAACACAGGTCAACAGGCAACCTAGCTTCCCGTCCAAACATCAGCAAATAAGGTGAGTATCCAGTGGCATCACACCTAGTACTGTTGTAGGCATGGACGACATACGGGACATGACGACTCCAGGACCCCTTCTTTTCACTACCCAAGGTAGCCAACATGGATAACAATGTCCGATTGAATCTTTCAGGTTGGGGGTCCCCTTGTGGATGATAAGGAGTGGTCCGAGATTTCCGCACCCCCAACATCCTCAACAGTTCCCGAATCAGTTGACTTTCGAAATCTCTCCCTTGGTCGGAATGTATCCTGGCCGGCAGACCATAGTGCACGAAATAAGTCTCTACCAAGGCTTTTGCGACAGTGAGTGCCTTTTGGTTCCGTGTAGGAACGGCCTGTGCATAACGAGTAAAATGATCAGTAATGACCAGCACATTACTGATTCCTCGAGAGTCTGGCTCCATGGAGAGGAAGTCGATGCACACCAAATCCATAGGCCCCCGGCTCGTGATCTGGTGCAAAGGAGCCATCCTCTTACTTGGAGTTTTCCTGAGAGTGCATTCTCCACAATCTTTGATGTACATCTCCGCGTCCGAAGCCATCCTGGGCCAATAGAAGCGCTTCTTCAGTAGATCTGTCAGTCGCTCCACTCCTAGATGACCCATGTCATCATGAAGGGATCGTAGAACTGTCTCTCTTAACTCAGCTGGGAGGACTAACTGCGTCCCATGTCCCCCTGATTGTCTCTGTGTCCGCCTATGTAGCAGACCATCCACCATTACAAGGCGGTCTTTCTCCCTCTTGAACAGCCTGAACTCTGGGCTCACTTCTTTGTCGTCCGTCCACGACCCTTGCTGTACAGCTGTCCTTACCCTACCAATGACCTCATCCCTCCTCTGTTCCTCCTCTATCTCAGCCCTAGATAACTGTTTTAAGGAACCCAAATCCAGGTGAGTAGGGAAAGCAAACACGTCAGGAATACACTGAGAAGAGGCACCCAACTGATCTACATACCTAGGTGGCATTTCCGACTGCTTGGTGACCACTGTAACCATGCAGATGGAACGTACACCCATGGGAGATATATGCTCCCATCCCGCCCCTTCAGCCCCAAAGGTCCTCGACAACACATCTGCGTCAGTGTTTGTCCTACCTGGCCGGTACTGGATGTCAAAATCATAAGTTGCTAATGCAGCTAGCCAACGATGCCCTGTGGCGTTAAGTTTTGCTGTGGTCAGCACATAGGTCAGGGGATTGTTATCTGTCCTCACTGTGAATTTGGCCCCATACAAGTAATCGTGGAATTTGTCCACAATCGCCCATTTAAGAGCCAGAAACTCTAGCTGGTGCACAGGATAACGCTGCTCAGCAGCGCTTACCCTACGGCTTGCGAATGCCACTGGTCGGAGCCCCTCTGGGTGTTCTTGATATAATATTGCACCCAGCCCCTTCAAGCTGGCGTCCGTATGCAATATATACGGCTTGTTAGGGTCTGCGAAGGCGAGAACAGGAGCGCTGGTGAGGCAACCTATGATGCGATGAAAAGCATCAGTACATGCATGGCTCCACCGTTCTCCAAATGGCTCGCCCTCTTTGAAGAAGCCTTTTGCCTCCTCTCTCGACCTACCCTTCCCCTTCTGAGTTGGGCCATACCCTTTTGTGAGATCTGTAAGGGGTCTGATGATTCTGGAGTAGTTTGCGACAAATCGGCGGTAGTACCCACAGAACCCGAGGAAAGACCTCAGGGACTTCAGGTCAGTAGGCCGCGGCCAATTAGCTACGGCCTTTACTTTCTCAGGATCGGTGGCTACACCCTCCGCCGATACTATGTGTCCCACATACTTCACTTTTGGTTGGCAGAACTGGCACTTGTCCAAGGACAGCTTCAGCCCAACCTCTCTAAGCCTGTCTAGAACCTGTAGAAGCCGTTCCTCGTGCTCCTCCAGAGTCCTCCCAAAAACTATCAAATCATCCAGGTAGACCAATACCTTAAGCAGATTCATATCCCCCACAGCCCGCTCCATCAGCCTCTGGAAAGTTGCAGGAGCCCCGGTGACTCCCTGTGGCATCCTTTCAAACTGATAGAACCCCAGGGGGCAGATGAAAGCTGTTTTTTCTTTATCTGCCTCTGCCATGGCGACCTGGTAATAACCCGACCTTAAGTCAAGTACCGAAAACCACTGGCTCCCTGTCAAGGAATCGAGCGCATCATCGATGCGAGGGGTAGTGTACTGATCGGGCACGGTACGACTATTCAAGGTTCTATAGTCAATGCACATTCTGACATTGCCGTTCTTCTTTCGGGCCACAACTATTGGAGACGCATATGGACTGCGTGACTCCTTTATAATACCCTCTCTCAGAAGG
>JBBPBX010034590.1:0-32537 GCA_038048925.1 Garcialebias charrua
TGGACCCTGGATGCTCTGCGTTGGGTTGTTTACTTCTCTTGTTTGTCCTCTACTTCCTCACCGTAGAGATCAACAACATAATCATCATTTACGTCCCCCTTTTAATAAATGAGCAAAGTCTAATGTAAATGTAACAGTGTTAAAAACACAAACAATAATTAATAATATTATCACATATCTTATTCTGCAATGAGATTAAAAAGTAATAAATTAAGCATTAAAATAGGTTGATAAATACTAGGGGTGTAACGGTACGCTAAAAATCACATTTTGGTTCGGTTCAGTTTCAAGGACGTTTCAGTTCGGTTTATCTTCGGTACAAAAAAAGACAAAATAAAGCCTTACAAAATGTTTATTTTGAAAATATGCCAAGTAAACAATGCGTTTGTATAAAAATAAATAAAAGTGACCCATTTGGATGATATTTTAAATACAGGTAGTCCCCGACTTACGAACTAGTTCCGTTCATACGCCCGTTCGTAACACGAAAATCGCCGTAAGTCGAAAATACTGTACGTCCAAATGGCACCTCATACGTGCACCTCATACTTCCAAAGGGCACCTCATACATCCAAGCACCTCATATGTACAGTGCTGTACTGTATTTTTACCAAGCACTTAGCCTATCCTAACACATTACCCTACATAATTATCAAAAACCACATACATTTAGGAGCCATAATAAAGGGGAAAAAATAGTTAATTTCTTACTGGGAGCTGGTCATTTCTTCTTCCGTCTGTTAGCATGTTAGCTTGTGCACCTCCGAGCTCTGCAGCTTGCTTCACGAGGTCCACAGCGTTTACAGCAGCATCTGTTAGCATGTTAGCTTGTTGCTAGCATGTTAGCTCATTGCTCAGCTGTCCTCCGCTTCTTCTGTATTTCCACGTGCGGTCCAGAGGTCTGCCTGCTGTAAGTTTCCACTGAGCGTGTCAGTGGAAATAGACCTTTTACCAGTTGACGTCATCACGCAAAGCTCGCCTGAAACGAGCGTTCTGATTGGACGGCAAAAAGCCGAAACCGGATGCAGGGGGGTAGGAAGGAGCCGAGCAGCTTCGTAATGATAGAGAGTTGTAATTTAGAAGCTTGGTTTCTTAAAATAGTGGACAACAACTGGTCAAAATGCCTGAACATTGTGCCGCGGATACGAGAGGAGGTGATTGTGTGCGCTGATGGAAAATGGGGACAACTTTTTTTTCCCCCAGCAAATGCTCCCAGCAAAACTGTGCGAATAACTTACAGAAACAGAGAAATGGCTGAAATGTTTTTAAAGTCAGACCTCAAATAATGTTAATAAAACATGTTTGTCTTGTGGAAACTACTACTGTATATTTTTTCAACGCAGAAAGAGTTCAAATGATAACAGCTAACAGTGCAGTGGTCTGTTCATTTTTATAGAGCTGCATGTTTGATGCTATTTTACTCACCTGTTATTTCTTCAGGGGGGTTGAAGGAAGAATCTCTTTGCATGTCGCAGGTTGAAACAGGTTGAAACTTCAACACAGGCAGTGGACTGAGGAACAGCGAGGTCTCGTAGAACTAGCTAGCTGCTAACTTAGCAACTGTCCAGTCGCATTCTGCTGCGGGAGGTTGTTCTCTGTTTTGTCTGTTTCCCATATCCAAGATGTAATGTTGGAACGTAATCCACGGAGCTTGGACCATTAATGGCCATGCCAGATAAAAAATGCTGATTACACACGTTGGTGCTTTGTGTCGGGGTGAAGTCCTGCCGGCGAAGCGCTTGAAGCCACATCTTCCTTCTTTTAGTCACTTTACTCGACTTTCCTAGAGGGACGTTGTAAAACGAACAAGTCTCACCTTTTTCTTTTACTCGTTTACGGTGCCTGGAACAATTATAAACACAATAAAAGTCATATTTCCCCATTGCGACCGTTGGCAGTAATGAATACACTGGACGCGCTCCCCCTAGCTTCCGAAAAATTCTGGAAAAATGCGAGTGCGCATGCGCGATGACGTCAACTGGTAAAAGGTCTATTCCCTCCTGTAAGTTTCAAGCTCTCCTAAGTTTCGTTTCCAGCTCCCACTTCCCTCCTTTAAGTTTCAAGCTCCCCTAAGTTTCGTTTGCAGCTCCCCCCTTTCCTCCTGTACGTTTCAAGCTCCCCTAAGTTTCGTTTCCAGCTTCCCCCTTCCCTCCTGTAAGTTTCAAGCTCCCCTAAGTTTCGTTTCGGTACCGTATTTTCTGCTGTAAAGGCGCATAAACGGCGTAACTCGAACAATGCTTTTCAATGGGAGCGCATTCGTAAAGTCGAATCGCCGAGACTGCCGTAAGTCGAGGACTACCTGTAAACAGCACTCTTTTTAATGTATTAATACTAACTATAGTAACAATAACTACAACAATAACAATAATAACTACAACAATAACTACTCTACAACAACATCAACTACTACCTCATACATATACTGTGTACATTGACTCATACGCTGCTTTGCCACTTTGCAAATGTCAATGCTAGAAACCTTTAGTTTATTTTAGTTATACTTTTTATACTCTTTTTTTATACCACTATGCAAAAAAAAAAAAAAAACAACTCAGGACAGTGTTAGTTTTACTATTTTTATGCTTATGTCTATTATTATATGTTTCAGTGTTTCAATGTTTAGATGTTTACTGTTGCACCGAGGGACTGAGAGAAACGCAATTTCGGTCCTGTGTATGTCCTGCACTGTACATATTGCAGATCTGACAATAAAGTTGACTTTGACTTTGACTTTGACTTTGAATAATAAAAAAAAAATAATAAATACAATAACATTCAGAATCAGAACAATAAGCAGTAACAGACTGTTTACAATCTAACTAATCAAGTTTTAAGTTTTTGGTCGAAAAGACCAACTTATCCACATTTTCTGCTAAAAGCACAGATCTACTGTAGTGTCAGTGACAATATGACAAGTAACCCTGTGCTCATAGTTTTGTCCCACCTCATTTACCACGTGATGTGAATGACAACACCCGCTTCGAATGTTATCAACAATTATGGCCATTATCAATTATCATCCCCATATGTAGCGGTCAGACTGCTCATCCTGTCCCTCCTAGTGGGTTTAAAGATACGTTATTAGCGTTGGTAGCTATTATCAGCGATAATAACGATAATAACATACCTTTATACCTGCTAGGAGGTAGGTGGGACAGTCTCAACGCTACATATGGTGATGATATATTTATATATACTGTATATGTATGTATGTACATATATGCTAGGAGGTAGGTGGGACAGTCTCAACGCTACATATGGTGATGATATATTTATATATACTGTATATGTATGTATGTACATATATACAGTACTTTATTACTTTATAAACTGTGTGAACTTCCTTCTGTTGCTACTCACATCTGGGCTCCTACGAATCCAGAGTCCTCTGATCAGGCCCGACATTCCTCTTGAGTGTTGGTAGATATACTGGTATCAGTGGTTGTAGTAAGTTGCCATATCTGCCAACTAAAAAAGAGGTACTTGAAGGAACCTACGTAGCGAGTTACATAAGCATCAGTGGATACAGTTTGTTTTAAATTTAATTTGGAACATTTACAAATCAGTTGTGTACCGGTACCTCCTGCAGCTTTTCAAGCCACATTAATGCTGATGCAGCTTCTCTCCAAAAGTGTTTCAGCGACTCGTTGCAGCTTTTATTTTACAAGAACTGCTGCAGCAACTTCCCCAGTGTTTATGTATCCCCCAAAAAATATATTAAATAAATAAATCGCAAAAATGACATTCAAACTTTTTTCTTCTTCTTTCGGCTTTTCCCTTCTTCAGAGGTCGCCACAGTGAACTAGTCGCATGAAGACTTGGCAATTGTTTTTACGCCGGATGCCCTTCCTGACACAACCACAGACCACCGAGCTACCACAGCCCTCTGTGTGGAGCAGAGAGCTGATATCTAGGGTTCCCGGGGGAGCAGATGGTGTGGGTTAAGGGCCTTGCTCAAGGGCCCAGAGTGGGGCAGATGAGGGTGGAGACAGGTGTGACTGCTTCAGTTATCCAACCCACATTTTGATGTTGTCTGTACTGGGGCTTGAACCGGCGATCTTCCGATCACAAGCTAACCTTCTTAACCTCTGCGCCACCACTCCCATGCACAAAAATGACATTCAAACATTTAAGTTTAATTTAATCCTCCTTGTTAAATTGCATTAGCATTATCAAACAGTAGCTCAGTGACAACTTCCTGCAGCTTCATTGTGATAAAACTGAAACTTTAATTATTGCTCCTGACAATCAAATATCTGAAATTAAGCAACACCTTAGTGTATTGGCCTCTCCTGTCAAACCAAATTTCAGAAACCTTGGGATTATTTTTCATTCTGCCATGTCATTCTCGTGGATTAATCAGAAACTGCTTTTTCCAACTAAAAAATAGTTCTAGGCTCAAGTCTCTTGTGTCAAAAGCAGAATTACAGATGATTATCCATGCTTTTATTTAATCCTGTCTGGATTATTGTTACAGTTTTTTCATCTGTTTGACCAAGAAGGATCTTGATGGTTTGCAGACAGTTCAGAATGCTGCTGTAGGCTTTTAACCAACACACGGAAAAGACAACACAAAAAGCCAGTTTTAATCTCTTTACTTTGGCAACTGGTACGTTTTAGAATTCATTAAAAAAATTAGTTCTTACTTTTAGAGTCATGAGTGGTCAAGCTCCAGTCTATACTGTATCTCTGAACTTTCAGAGCCCTACTCCTCTGCTTGGAGCCTCAGATCTTCCAGTCAAAGGCTGTTAATGGATAGCAGCTGAAGACACATTTGTTCAGATTGGCTTTTAATTAGTTTTACATTTTCTTATGTCATATGCATGTTGTTCTTTCTTTTATCTTTTGTGTTTTTATGTCTTGTATTCTGTAAAGCACTTTGTGGTTTCTCACCTGTAAAAGGTGCTATATACAAACCACATTCCAAAAAAGTTTGAAGACTAAACAAATTGTGAATAAAAACTGAATGCAATTATGTGGAGGTGGCAAATGGCAATATTTTATTCGTAATAGAACATAGATGACAGATCAAAGGTTTAATCTGAGTAAATGTAACATTTTAAAGGAAAAATATGTTAATTCAAAATTTCACTGTGTCAACAAATCCCAAAAAAGTTGGGACAAGTAGCAATAAGTGGCTGGAAAAAGGAAATTGAGCATATAATGAACAGCTGGAAGACCAATTAACACTAATTAGGTCAATTGACAACATGATTGGGTATAAAAAGAGCTTCTCAGAGTGTCAGTGTCTCTCAGAAGCCAAGATGGTAAGAGGATCACCAATTCCACCATTGTTGCACAGAAAGATAGTGCAGCAATACCAGAATGGTGTTACCCAGCGTAAAATAGCAAAGACTTTTAAGTTATCATCATCAACCGTGCATAACATCATCAAAAGATTCAGAGAATCTGGAACAATCGCTGTGCGTAAGGGTCAAGGCCGTAAAACTCTACTGGATGCTCGTGATCTCCGGGCCCTTAAACGTCACTGCACCTCAAACAGGAATGCCACTGTCAAGGAAATAACAGAATGGGCTCAGGAATACTTCCAGAAAGCATTGTCAGTGAACACAATCCACCGTGCCATCCGCCGTTGCCAGCTGAAACTCTACAGTGCAAAGAGGAAGCCATTTCTAAGCAAGCTCCACAAGCTCAGACGTTTGCACTGGGCCAGGGGTCATTTAAAATGGAGTGTGGCAAAATGGAAGACTGTTCTGTGGTCAGATGAGTCACGATTTGAAGTTCTTTATGGAACACTGGGACGCCATGTCATCCGGACCAGAGAGGACAAGGATAGCCCAAGTTGTTATCAACGCTCCGTTCAGAAGCCTGCATCACTGATGGTATGGGGTTGCATGAGCGCTTGTGGCATGGGCAGCTTGCATGTCTGGAAAGGCACCATTAATGCAGAGAACTATGTTCAGGTTCTAGAACAACATATGCTCCCATCTAGACGTCATCTCTTTCAGGGAAGACCCTGCATTTTTCAACAAGATAATGCCAGACCACATTCTGCAGCAATCACAACATCATGGCTACGTAGGAGAAGGATCCGGGTACTGAAATGTCCAGTCTGCAGTCCAGATCTTTCACCTATAGAGAACATTTGGCACATCATATAATAATAATAATAATGTCTTTTCCTGTCATCTGTGTACGTTTCCCATACACAGACAAAATTCGTCAAAGAGGAAGGTGCGACAAAGAAGGCCCAAGACGATTGAACAGTTAAGAGGCCTGTATTAGACATGAATGTAGAGCATTCCTATTTCTAAACTTGAGAAACTGGTCTCCTCTGTCCCCAGACGTCTGTTGAGTGTTGTAAGAAGAAGGGGGGATGCCACACAGTGGTAAAAATGGACTTGTCCCAACTTTTTTGGGATTTGTTGACGCCATGAAATTTTGAAACAACATATTTTTCCCTTAAAATGATACATTCTCTCAGTTTAAACTTTTGATCTGTGATTTGTGTTCTATTCTGAATAAAATATTAGATGTTGGCACCTCCACATCATTGCAATCAGTTTTTATTCACAATTTGTTTAGTGTCACAACTTTTTTGAATCCGGTTTGTATATCACTCTGGAACTTTAAAAAAAAAAATATATATATATATATTTTTGGTGCTCCTAAATAATTTCTGCATAAATGTGAGGCTGAAGCAATCACAAAATATGTTGCTGAGTGTATTCTCATTTGGAGGGCTCCAACAGATAACTGGTTTTGCTCTGTCATACATACTGGCTCAAAGATAGTAACCAACTTCTATTCCTCCCCTGGTATCCTGTAATTTTTATTTTCAACAATAGTTTACTACGGTAAATGCATTGGTCTACAACTTGATATAGCTGCGTGACCACCAATTTTAGTCACCATCTTTAATACAGAGAAATGATTAGACTTTTAAAAAGATGTTAAAAAACAGTTTTTTGTGTGTAATATGATGAATAGCTGTTGTTTGTTTGACGTGCTAGTTACAGTCAAAAATTGAAGTTGGTAAAACAAAAGAAAGTGAAGTCCTCAAAATCAAAATCCAACACAACACAAGCCCCGTAGTCCTTCCTTATTCCAGAAATGCTTTCATTAACAATCCCTAACGTACAAACAATAAAATGTAACTAAATTAATGGAATGACAGAAACTACAGCATAAACAGCCTACCTTTGCATATAAACTTCTCATGGACCAAATGTTTCCCATTGACGGTTCTTAAGAAGTATTCATAAATACACCGCTGACTGCATGAACCATCACGCAGAGCTGCTGGGCTGAAGAGGACACTCCCTTTTATAATCTGCTTAAAATGCTCTCACTTTAGACTTTTGTTTTCTGGAAATGAAACCATTTCCAGTAACTGTTACTGTAATGTCAACAATGTTCAGTGAGGTCATCTGGACGGTGTCTTTTTTGGCTGAGTTGTTTCATCCTTCATCCAAAGGACTTCTTCAATCTTCAATGTAATAAGATGGCCTCGGGGGACCACCCTCTCCACTGTCAACTCCTCTGAGACTGTCATGCCAAAGTGGTTCAAAACACCAAAGTTCATGCTCAATTATCCAGTCAGATCTTTTTGTAAGATATTCCAGGAAGCAGGAGGAGAAGTAGGAGAAGGTCCTTTTGCCAACCTCAGTTCTCACTGAGGGAACACTGCAGGTGATCATGCCGTGAGAGCGCACGCTGTAGCTGCACTCACGCAAAGACATGTAGGAGGAGATGTATGAAGGCAGCAGACCAAGAAGTGATTTAAAGATGAAAATGTACCAGTGGAAGAGTCTGTGTGAGGTTAATGATGTCCAGTTAACCAGTGAATACAGGGTGCAGTGGTGGGTACGATAATCACAACCAGTTATGAATCTTAGTGCACCATGATAGACAACATCCAACATCTGCAGGGTGCTTGTAGGAGCATTCATGTAGAGAATGTCACCGTAATCAATGGAGGGAAGGAAAGTCACAGATACAAGGCGTTTCCTAACATTCAGTGTTAGACATGATCTGTTTCTGAAAAAGAAACCCAGTTTAACTTTCAGTTTCTTTACTAAGTTTTCCACGTGGAGTTTAAAAGAGAGATGCGAATCGACCAGGATACCCAAATATTTATAGGAGTCAACAAACGCAATAGGGACACCATTTGAAGATAAAATCAGAGGAAGACCTGCTGGGACCGACTTCCTATTTGAAAAAAGTAAATATCTAAGATGAATCTGAGTCCACGCTGATGATTTAAAAAAAAAACAAATTAAATCAAATGTGGGGGCAGGTGCCTCAAAATGAGCAGATGTGGGCAGGAAAATGATGTGCATGGCCAACAATACAGTTTTACAAGCCATACACCTGGAATTATTCTGGTCACTTGATTGTGAGCATTTCTGTTATTGTATTCATTAGTATTTTAAGAAACAGAAAGAAGTGCACACATTTCTTTTTTGTTATCCTGAATGTTGACTCGTTTTGTCACTGTCCACAAATATTAGCTGAAGCGCACATGATAAGCAGGGTTTGCATGCAGCCTGGCTCAGGGTGTGTTCCTCAACTGAAATGCTGACATACAGGTACTGTCTTTTATTCTGCCTTTCAGTTGGTTATCCTCTTCTCATTGTCTCTTTTTCTTAGACACTCCCTCCCTCTCTTTCTTCTGCTCTTGACATTTATTATTTTTTTTTTAAATATGCAGGCCCGCCCTGAACCTACATACAGGGAGAGGACCAGGTAGGGAGCATTCAGGTTCCTAGGTGTTTGTTATAGCAGACACGAATACAAACTTAAAGGTAATGTGTTTTTTTTTTAAGTTGATTTGGTTGTAAAAAGAAAAATGGGAGCAGATAATTGTCTTTGAAGCAGTTCACTGACATGTTTTTGTTTTTACTTGATTGCTGCAAGTATCATTTTTACTCTTTTCTTCCAGGACAAACTGCCATCAAAGAACAACTACATTTTTGGCAGCTTTCCTGCTCTTCATTTTTCTCTGATATTTCAAGTTTAAATCAGTCACACCATGGCTAACCAACCCATCCAAAACGACCATGAAAATGCCCACATCAGTTTCTTTTTTTTTTGTTGCAGAGACATTTCGTCCTTCATGCAAAGGACTTCTTCAATCTGAGGAGTCATCAAACAAACTGATTCCCACAAAAGGCTGTCAAGCTGAAGAAATAGTCCTATCGGGCCATGCTAGCTGGCAGGTTCTGGACAAAGGATGAAACATCTCAGCAGCATGAACTTTGCTGTTTTGAACCACTTTGGCATGACTGTCTCAGAGGAGTTGACGGGCGAGAGGGTGGTACCCGGAGGCCATCTTATTAAACTGAAGATTGAAGAAGTCCTGTGATCTTCAATTTACTAAAGCCTTTATATGTTCGAGTTGGACATTTCATCTTGATGCTGCAGGTTCTGCCATAAAAATAGCCAAATATTAATATTTTATCAATATTAGTTGATTACTATAACAGTGAAATGTCCAAGCTCTAAATAAAGGTCTATCATGCATTAAGTCCATGTATTTGTTCCATTTACATGTCCTACTGATAATCAATAATACCTCTGAAGATGTCAAAAATAACCCTCAATCTTTCATGTTCTGTGAAGAGCACAGAAATCTGTGCTTTCCTGTTTGTCTGCTTGAGTTCCTGCACGAGAAGCTGCAGTTTGCTGCTGTTGAAGAAGTTCTATTCCGGCCAGGGGCGCAAATAGCCACTATGCAGGTTATGCAACGCATAGGGGCGCTGCACTAAAGGGGGCGCCAAAACCGTCTCTAGAAAAAATGTTTTTCTAGCAGGCATTTTCTTTAACTGCATGAAATGACAATAACAGGGGAACAGCACTGATTAGGCGCCCCCCCGCTCCCTCCTCCTATCGCTCTGCTCTCCCTTCACACACAGGTGGCTGTGAACACGCGCCCCTAAGAGAACACACACAGGCACGTTGGTTTTTTTTCTCTTTTTTTTGGACTACCACTCCGCTTGACTTTGGAGCGGCAGGGGAAAAAAAAACTATCCGGGCGCAAAACAGAAAAAGGAAAAGGGAGAAGGAAGTTGTTGGCAGGATGAAAAAAAGTCTTTCAATGTGGTTGAAAGATAGTATGTGAGTACCGTCAGTGTTTTAGCAGGACAGGAGGGTTGTAAATATTCAGGTTAGCTAAAGATAGCCTAATAGGAATCGTCCCATATGGCTGTTAAATAAATGTTGCCTCTCCTATAGACGTGATTTGTTTAATATTTTTATGAATATTTGATACATGTCACACACACATCCACACACAAGTGTAAGAATGACCTAAATAAAACTCAGGAAATATTAACACAGGAAAGCTAAACTGTTGTGGGGGCAATTCCCAGCTATGTACCAATGCAGTGCTACAATTTATTCACTCATATGTACATTTATTATTATTGATTCTTTAATTAAAGATGAGTTGTACAAGTTTATGTGTGTATCAGACAAATTAAGTCCTCAGTGTCACTATAGCCCTTAGACTCAAAAAGGTTGGTGACCCATGTTCCCAACCTTTTTGGCAGAGGGACACTTGAGTTTAAATGTCTTGTTTAATATCACTACAGTGGTGTGTGTTGTGATGTATCTGGCAAGTCAGATCAGATGAAATGTCCAGTCAGTAACTGATATCCAACAAGGAGGTCGTTTAAATTAAAGTTTCATTTCTATCGTGGTTTGACTGCTGTATTTTTAAACCTACTTAACACAAAATTAATGTCATTCAGCTGTGAGGATGAAGATAAGGAAGAGAAGATGACAGAGGAATCAGGACAGACTGGGGAAGACAACAGGTTGGTCTAATGCAGGTGGAAGTGAGGGAACAGCTACTTAATCCCAAGCAATAACATGTAAACATTATTTTTTAAACTGTATTAAGATCTGTAATTTTTACAACAAATATATAATGCTTTTTTGACCATATGACAGTGCAGAATGCCACAGACAAAGGGTGAAGGAGACAGACACGAGGTCAGTGATAGAGGAGACAAGTGATGACATCAGGTAGGAATAATTACATTAGGGAGGCAACAAAAACCTATACTGTATACCATGATGGTTTGAATTTCTGATGACCATCTTTCATTGTCTTCTTTCACGGAAAGTAACAGTTTAAATGTCATAAATGTTAAAACTCTGACATGGACTCCAGGCTGTTAAGATTTCATATTTTCGCTGCATAAAATGTTGAGCACTGATTACCACTACTGCTATATATTTTTACTTTATTAAACTGATTTGTTTATTATTGAAATGATCACCTGATATATGTAACATAAAAAAAATCTGTAATATTGCTACTGTATTTTCTAAGTGCATGACTAAGGGAGGAAAGATGAGGCGGCAGGTAAAAGGAGCGGGAGGGGGGGGGGCGCCGTTGATGTTTTCGCATCTACCTCAAAAATATGTAGTTGCACCCCTGATTCCGGCCCTTTCCTCAACAGATACTGCATTTCTCTGAAGTACCTGGGTGATCAGCGATCTGCAGCACACACACACACCTCTTAATTAGGGCTGAACAATTAATTGTATTTGCAATAATATCGCAATATGATAAATTGAGATTTTCTAATCGCGAAGGCTGCAATTTGACTGGTCACGTGACACAAATCTTTATTAACACTTTAATAATGGTCTCCTAAAATGCATTGTTCTCTTCCAAGATGGTTGCCAGTAACCCTTAATCTTTAAAAACAAAATGACTATTTTCACTTACTTAATAATTAACTTTCTTAAAGAAAGGTCAAAGGCCACAATCTTTGAAAAACACAAAAATTCAGCTCAAGAAGGTCCGTATTGTCTAGATAAAATGAAAATTTTACAACAGTTAACAATTCAGTGCAGCAGTTGGACTGACAAAAATGCAGAAATGTTACAATTAACATTTAAATAAACAATTACTAGGATTACTAGGATGGGTGGTGGTGGGGGGGGGGGTTCTGCCAAGCTGCAGCAGCTGCACTTCAAGGCCGTGAGCAGAACCACATATTGTTTAAAATAAAAATAAAACTTATCAGATGCTTTGCTTCCCTTGACTCATTCTGCCATTTTTTTTTACTGACTGAAGTTCTATCTCTTTTTCGCCTTTAGACAGACAACCTTTTGTGTAAAGTATTTATTAATATATGTGAGCAAATTAATTAACAAACTGGAAAACCTTTTAGATCCAGTTACATCAACTTCCAAAATAGCAACTTCTCAAACACTCAAACAAGGTACCGTGCTCACATTCACTCTCAGAGCAGTTAAACATTAAACACAGAAAACAGGCTGCAGGCAGGTTCAGCACGGGTGGGGGGGGGTGAAGGCCCACAGATAACAGAACAGGAGCCAAGCTACACATGCACACACTGAGGAAAATGGGAGGAAGAACGAAAAAGGCCAGATATGCAGCGCTCCTCAAACACAAACATACACGTAAAAAAGGACTTAACAAATACAGAATGACGCGTCAAATATAAAAATAAACGTTCTTGTCTTAATTTCTCTTCTCGCCTGGCCGGACACACTATGAACATCCAATGTAAGGTCTGGCGGCCAGCCTCACATTTCTGGTCTCGGCGTATTTTTGGCCGCCCTCGCTTATAAATCACAGAAATCTTGGTTCTGCCAACTAGCGTGTGCGCAAAATTCGCCTAGTTATCGAAAAGCAGCCACCTCATTCCAAATTTCAAGTCATCGGCTCAGGGTGAACTAGTTCCTGTTACTGTACTCAAATAGTTTTAAAAACGACGTATCAACAAACACATTTTAACACTCACGTTCTTGCTGACCTGTGTGGATGTCTGGAAATCTCCGCCAACCCGACCTTGATCGCACCAAATGGACAGAGGAAGCTGGCCAGAGACAAACCCAATCACTGGACTTTCTGTCATATTTACCGTGCCTCGCAGCTGCGCTCCGTTCAGAGGTCATCAGGAGCAGGTATGGGGAGAATGGGTTTTCGGCACCATAATGATGGGGATTTTAAACCCCTGTTACCTTAATAAAAACCACACAAGATAAACAAGAGAACAGTGTTAAATCAGACAAACAACTTTGCAAAGGGGAAGGCTTTTTAATGTCTTTTGAAACTTAGTTTGGTCTCAAATACATTGTCCAGCACAATTCCGAATTGTACTGGACATGACAAGCTATTTAAACAAGAAGCAGGTGGAGTTTGACAAGCTCTGACGTCTTACAGATAAAACAAACAAGTCATGGTTCTGATCAAACAAGAACATCTAATCCAAACATTGTCAAGGCTAGAAGACTGTCTTTTCTGTATCAAGGAGAAAAGCAAACAACATGTTTGTACTATCAAATATAAGTGTTTAAAGGGAACAGAGAATATTTGATATAAGTGAGCTGGGTTATAATTATTGGGTCAGAGTAATTAGTTTTAGATGATAAATATTGAACATCTCCATCAGTAACACTAACTTTTCTAAACATAAACAACATTACCCATTTTACCTCTTAATAAAAATTAGCAGTTGCATTTCAAAACCTTTATTTATGAACCAGAAACTATACAGAAAGCTGCAGCGCGCAAGATGAAATCCTGTTTGGTATCGCGAGAGAGTCAAAATCCTGTGTCATATCACGAGATTTAACTTTGACACTTTATTGAATTACAAGCCCAAAACCAGAAAAGTTGGCACGTTGTGGAAATCGCAAATAAAAACAGAATACAATGACTTGCAAATCTTTTTCAACCTATATTCAATTGAACACACTGCAAAGACCACATACTTAACGTTCGAACTGGTAAACTTTGTTATTTTTTGCAATTATTAGCTCATTTGGAATTTGATGCCTGCAACATGTTTCAAAAAAGCTGGCACAAGTGACAAAGAAGACAGAGAAATTTGAGGAATGCTCATCAAACACTTATTTGGAATATCCCACAGGTGAACATGCAAATTGGGAACAGGTGGGTGCCATGATTGGGTATAAAAGCAGCTTCCTTGACATGCTCAGTCATCCACATAGAAGGATGGGGCGAGGGTCACCACTCTGTGAACAAATGCGTGGGCAAATTGTCGAACAGTTCAAGAACAACTTTTCTCAACGAGCTATTGCAAGGAATTTAGGAATTTCACCATCTACGGTCCGTAATATCATCAAAAGGTTCAGAGAATCTGGAGAAATCACTACACGTAAGGGGCAAGGCCGAAAACCAACATTGAATGCCCGTGACCTTCGATCCCTCAGGCGGTACTGCATCAAAAACCGACATCAGTGTGTAAAAGATATCACCACATGGGCTCAGGAATACTTCAGAAAACCACTGTCAGTAACTACAGTTCGTCGCTACATCTGTAAGTGCAAGTTAAAGCTCTACTATGCAAAGCAAAAGCCATTCATCAACAAGATCCAGAAACGCCGCCGGCTTTGCTGGGCCCGAGCTCATCTGAGATGGACTGATGCAAAGTGGAAAAGTGTTCTGTGGTCTGATGAGTCCACATTTCAAATTGTCTTTGGAAACTGTGGACGTCGTGTCTTACGGACCAAAGAGGAAAAGAACCATCAGGACTGTTATAGGCGCAAAGTTCAAAAGCCAGCATCTGTGATGGTATGGGGGTGCATTAGTGCCCAAGGCATGGGTAACTTACACATCTGTGAAGGCACCATTAATGCTGAAAGGTACATACAGGTTTTGGAGCAACATATGCTGCCATCCAAGCGACGTCTTTTTCATGGACGCCCCAGCTTATTTCAGCAAGACAATGCCAAGCCACATTCTGCACGTGTTACAACAGCGTGGCTTCGTAGCAAAAGAGTGCGGGTCCTCCCCTGGCCTGCCTGCAGTCCAGACCTGTCCCCCATTGAAAATGTGTGGCGCATTATGAAACGTAAAATACGACAACGGAGACCCCGGACTGTTGAACAACTTAAGCTGTACATCAAGCAAGAATGGGGAAGAATTCCACCTGAAAAGCTTCAAAAATTGGTCTCCTCAGTTCCCAAACGTTTACTGAGTGTTGTTAAAAGGAAAGGCGATGTAACACAGTGGTAAATATGTCCCTGTGCCAACTTTTTTGCAATGTGTTGCTGCCATTGAATTCTAAGTTAATGGTTATTTGCAAAACAAAATAAAGTTTCTCCGTTCGAACATTAAATATATTGTCTTTGCATTCTATTCAGTTGAATATGGGTTGAAAAAGATTTGCAAGTCATTGTATTCTGTTTTTATTTGCGATTTGCACAACGTGCCAACTTTTCTGGTTTTGGGCTTGTACTTCAGACAAACGTGATTCGAACAATTAATGTACTCTCTCTGCCTATCGCATAGGGTTTACACTATATAATTATGTTTCAGCTTAAAACATGTGGCAGTTAAGTTTATACACTCAAAATGATTACATAAATCCAATAGATGCCAATTATCTTTTTTCAGTGCAGCACAATTGTCCATAAGAATGCTGACGACAAGCCTCCACTTAAGATTGTTTGAAGCGAGAATGTCTCTTAGTGTGTCCCAAAGAATATTTGCTGTTGTAATGTTTACTTTTTTGCTGGCTAAATGCTGAGTAATAACTTTTTTATGGTCTTCATCAAAATAGCGAACAAGCACGTTCAGAATTCTGTCCATGTTGCAGATGGTTGACTCATCAATATTCAAAGAAAACATCGTATCTTTCAGTTTTTCCGACATAACTTTTTTAAGTTGAGGGACCAGGCCATGTGTGCTTAAATAGCTGACATGTGGATTTGACATTGAGAGTTTAGCTAATGCAGTTTTGTCCTCAGCTAACTTTTTGCACAGGTTAACTAATGGTTGTGAAATTGTGAAAGACAAGTCATGTTCTGCTATGAACGCACACAAACATATTTTTTGCTCACAGACACGATCAGTGAAGGACGCCAGAGTGTTTGCCGTCGATGTAGCTCCAGGTAACATGCAGGTGTAGAGTAGCGCTTGGACAGCAGCTCTGGGCTTTGTCTAGATCATGTCGCAGGAGAGCCTTCTTGCCGCTCGTAGCATACAGCAGCTTTTTATGGCACACGACACAAAAACAAGCTCCAGGCACTGCGAGTTTGTGACACCAACTGCTCAGCGGCTTCCCATCTTGTCCCCTTTCCTCTAGCCATGCCCAGCGCCACTTGTTTTTAATTCCTTTCTCAAGTAAACATGTTTCTTTACCGGGTGAGACAAACTCCATCTTCTTTCATATCGCATTTAAGCGCCGAACCGAACGCATGCGCTTCTTTTTTACAAACCGTTTTACAGTCATTGGTCAAGAACACGGGAGCTAGAATTCTGATTGGCAGACATCTTTGTCTATTATCTACAGTTTAGTTGAGGCGGGCCGTTTGGTCCAATGCTCGCTTTGCTTGAAAAGCCGGAAGTCTGGCCACCAGACGGAGCTCTTTAAGCCCAGGCTTCTGAACAGAGCGTTGATAACAACTTGGGCTATCCTTGTCCTCTCTGGTCCGGATGACATGGCGTCCCAGTGTTCCATAAAGAACTTCAAATCGTGACTCATCTGACACAGAACAGTCTTCCATTTTGCCACACTCCATTTTAAATGACCCCTGGCCCAGTGCAAACGTCTGAGCTTGTGGAGCTTGCTTAGAAATGGCTTCCTCTTTGCACTGTAGAGTTTCAGCTGGCAACGGTGGATTGTGTTCACTGACAATGCTTTCTGGAAGTATTCCTGAGCCCATTCTGTTATTTCCTTGACAGTGGCATTCCTGTTTGAGGTGCAGTGACGTTTAAGGGCCCGGAGATCACGAGCATCCAGTAGAGTTTTACGGCCTTGACCCTTACGCACAGCGATTGTTCCAGATTCTCTGAATCTTTTGATGATGTTATGCACGGTTGATGATGATAACTTAAAAGTCTTTGCTATTTTACGCTGGGTAACACCATTCTGGTATTGCTGCACTATCTTTCTGTGCAACAATGGTGGAATTGGTGATCCTCTTACCATCTTGGCTTCTGAGAGACACTGACACTCTGAGAAGCTCTTTTTACACACAATCATGTTGTCAATTCACCTCTTCTTCTTCTTCTTCTTTCGGCTTTTCCCTTTTCAGGGGTCGCCACAGCGAGTCATCCTCCTCCACCTCACTCTGTCCTCTGCATCCTCTGTCCTCACTCCAACTACCTCCATGTCCTCTCTAACTGCATCCATATATCTCCTCTTTGGTCTCCCTCTTTGTCTTTTTCCTGGCAGCTGCATTTCTAACATCCTTCTACCAATATACCCACTGTCCCTCCTCTGGACATGTCCAAACCATCTCAGTCTGGCCTCCCTAACTTTATCTCCCAGTTGTTTAACATGTGCTGTACCTCTGATGATCTCATTCCTGATCTTATCCATCCTTGTCACTCCTAAGGAGAACCTCAGCATCTTCATTTCTGCCACTTCCAGTTCTTTCTCCTGTCTTTTTGTCAATGCCACTGTCTCCAGACCATACAACATAGCTGGTCTCACCACTGTCTTGTAAACTTTTCCTTTGACCTTTGCTGACACCTTTTTGTCACAAATCACTCCTGAAACTTTTCTCCATCCACTCCATCCTGCCTGGACTCTCTTTTTCACCTCTTTACCACATTCCCCATTTTCCTGTACAGTGGACCCCAAGTACTTGAAGTCCTGCACCTTTGTGACCTCTGCTCCTTGTAGCCTCACTGTTCCACTGGCCTCCCTCTCATTCACACACATGTACTCTGTCTTACTACGACTGACTTTCATTCCTCTTCTTTCAAGAGCATACCTCCACCTCTCCAAGTTCTCTTCCACTTGTTCCCTGTTCTCACCACAGATCACAATGTCATCTGCAAACATCATAGTCCATGGGGATTCCTGCCTGACCTCATCTGTTAGTCGGTCCATCACCAGAGCAAACAAGAAGGGGCTCAGAGCCGATCCTTGATGCAATCCCACCTCCACCTTGAAGGTATCTGTCACACCCACAGCACATCTCACCACTGTCCTGCTGTCCTCATACATGTCCTGTACCAGTCTAACATACTTTTCTGCCACTCCAGATTTCCTCATGCAATACCACACCTCTTCTCTTGGTACCCTGTCATATGCTTTTTCTAAATCCACAAACACACAATGGAGTTCTTTCTGACCCTCTCTGTACTTCTCTATCAACATCCTCAAAGCAAAGATGGCATCTGTGGTGCTCTTTCTTGGCATGAAACCATACTGCTGCTCACAGATAGTCACATCTTGTCTAAGTCTTGCTTCCACAACTCTCTCCCAGATCTTCATTGTGTGGCTCATCAACTTAATTCCCCTGTAGTTGCTACAACTCTGTACATCACCCTTATTCTTAAAAATGGGAACCAGCACACTTCTTCTCCATTCCTCAGGCATTTTCTCACCCTCAAATATTCCATTAAATATTTGAGTCAAAAACCTCACTGCCATCTCTCCGAGACATTTCCAAACCTCCACTGGTATGTCATCAGGTCCTACTGCCTTCCCCTTCTTCATTCTTTTCAGAGCTTTCCGGACTTCACCCTCACTAATCTTTCCCACTTCCTGGTCCACCGTTTCTATTACCTCCACTCTTCTTTCTCTTTCATTCTCTTCATTCATTAGCTCCTCAAAGTAATCCTTCCATCTTCCCATCACACACTCCTCACTTGTTAGAACATTCCCATTCCCATCTTTAATAAGCCTAACCTGCTGCACATCCTTTCCAGCCTGATCCCTCTGTCTTGCCAATCGGTACAAGTCCTTCTTGATGAAGAATTGTCAATTCACCTAATTAGTGTTAATTGGACTTCCAGCTGTTCGTTATATGCTCAATTTCCTTTTTCCAGCCACTTATTGCTACTTGTCCCAAATTTTTTGGGATTTGTTGACAGTGAAATTTTGAATCAATATATTTTCCCTTTAAAATGTAACTTTTGATCTGTCATTCTATTACGAATAAAATATTGACATTTGCCATCTCCACATCATTGCATTCAGTTTTTATTCACAATTTCTTTAGTGTCCCAACTTTTTTGGAATCTGCATTGTATTACTGTAGAGGCACATTGAGGCTAGAAACACAGCAGTGAAGGCTACCTATGGCACATATCTGGTTGGCAGGCTGACGAAGTCCTCTGGATGGGGGACGAAACATTTCTTCACTTAAAGAAACAGTTCCAAATGACATGATTTAAACTTTTTAGTTATTGTTATTAATACTGTATTATAAACCCAAAGGTCAATTTTTTAAATGCAGCATTGTCTTTAATATGATTGAGGACATTTAGTATTGATCAAAAGTTAACGGTAGGTGCTTGAAATAAATCCAAAGTTGAATCATTATGTTGAAAACGAGTTTACATCTGCAAAGTCTGTTGTGAAATAAATTAGAATATACCTGTAAATTGTAATTACAGATTACAACTCTTTTTCTCCAAAGTTTCTTTGTCATTTGCACCACATGTGGTACACATGTGGTACATGTGGTGGAACGAAACTGTGTACACAAGGTCCCAGTTACACCCAACAAAAGTATAAAATGTAAAATCAAAAAAGGCGTTCAATACAGAACAACTGGACTTTATTTGTAGCAACAAGACGTTTCGCTCATCATCCGATGAGCTTTCTCAATTCGATGAGGAGACTGTGAGAGGGAGAGAGAAGTTATAAGCAAGCTGGGCCACTGGTACACACCAAACTAGGTAAATTGGAAGCTAACACACACACATACTTGGGATAACACGTGCCTGTGACCCATTCAAAGTTCAGTGTGTGAAAGCAGAGCTTACAGAAAACACACACACATCCTACTGTATGTAAATTGACAAAAAACACACTTCACACATTGATAACAGGGACCTGTCAAAGTCTTTGTTAGTCTAATTCACAAGTGAGGCTCCTCTGTTCTCATCAGGTGGGAAGCGTCTGGGAACCAGCTGCAGGGCCGCACCATAAAATACATCCAGAGGTTATTGAGATATTTAGCTAACAAACCGACAGAGTTGACAACGTCTTACAGACCTCGTGCAGTCAGTTCAGTGTGTGAAAACAGAGCTTACAGAAAACACACACACATCTTACTGTATGTAAATTGACAAGTCACACCTCACACATTAATAGCAGGGACCTGTCAAAGTCTTTGTTGGTCTAATTCACAAACGAGGCTCCTCTGTTCTCATCAGGTGTGAGACGCCTGGGAACCAAATCCAGGGCTGCACTATAAGTTTTAGAAATTTGGAATCTTAGACCTCCTCCTCTGTTTAACGATGGTTTCTCTCTTTTTACATAAATCGCCTCCTTCACACCCCTCTCAAACCACCTGTGCTCTCGGTCCAAAATATGTACATTCTGGTCCTCAAAAGAGTGTCCCTTGTCCGTGAGGTGGAGGTGAACAGCTGAGTTTTGTCCAGAGGAGGAGGCTCTCCTGTGTTGGGACATTCTTCTGTGGATGGGCTGTTTAGTTTCTCCAATGTATAGGTCTGGACAGTCCTCGCTGCACTGAACTGCATACACTACACCACTCTGTTTGTGTGTGGGTGTTTTGTCCTTCGGGTGGACCAGCCTCTGTCTGAGAGTCCTGCTGGGTTTGAAATGTACTGGGATGTTGTGTTTGTTGAAAATCCTTCTGAAATTCTCTGAGACTCCAGCAACATAAGGAATGACAATGTTTTTCCGTCTGTTAGACTTTTTCTGTTCATTATTGTGTTTAGCAGATTTCCTTGCTGACTTGACAAAAGCCCAGTTGGGATATCCACATGTTTGCAGAGATTTGTTGATGTGTTTCTGTTCCTTTTCCTTCCCTTCTGTCCTTGTGGGGATGTGTTCTGCCCGATGCTGTAAGGTTCTGATGACAGAAAGTTTGTGTTCCAGTGGATGGTGAGAGTCAAACAGAAGATACTGGTCTGTGTGGGTTGGTTTTCTGTAAACTTCAATGTTGAGACTGTCCTCTCCCTCCATATGTACCAAACAGTCCAAAAAAGGCAACTTATTGTCGTTAGCATCCTCTCTGGTGAACTTGATGTTGTTATCGACCGAGTTAATGTGTCTGGTGAACTCTGGTGAACGCTTCCACCTCCCTGGCTTGGATTTTGACACAGGTATCATCCACATATCGGAACCAATGGCTTGGAGCTGTACCCTCATAGGAGTTTAGGGCTCTCTGTTCCACTTCCTCCATGTAGAGGTTTGCAACAATGGGTGACACTGGAGATCCCATGGCACAGCCGTGCTTCTGTCTGTAAAAACTGTCATTGAACTTGAAATAAGTGGTGGAGAGGCAGAGATCCAGCAGGGTGCAGATGTGGTCTGGGGTTAAGTTGGTCCTTTTGTCCAAATCCTTGTCCTGTAGAAGTCTTTTTTGACGGTTTCTACTGCTTCAGAAATGGGTATGCACGTGAAAAGAGAAGTCACATCATACGATACAAGAGTTTCTCCCGGGGTCAGCTTCAAATGTTGAACTTTGTTGGTGAAATCAATGGAGTTCTTTATATGATGAGGTGTGTTACCAACCAGAGGAGCTAAAATACCAGCCAGATGTTTAGCAACATTGTATGTAACTGAGTTCATGCTGCTGACGATGGGTCTGAGAGGTGTACCTTCTTGTATTTTTGGAAGTCCATACAGACAGGGAGTGGCTTCCCCCAGGTACAATCTATAATACAATGATCGAGTGATTATTTTCTCCTTTTCGAGTTTTTGCAGGTAATCTGTGACTTTCTTTTTAAAGGTGTTAGTTGGGTCCCTCTTCAGGGGCTCATAGTGTTCCTGTCGCTCAGCAGTGTGGTTATTTTTCCCTGGTAATCAGATGTGTTGAGTATTACTGTGCATCTTCCTTTGTCAGCTGGTAAAATGGTGATGTTTTGGTCTTGGCTGAGGGATGTTATAGCTTTCCTTTCCTGCGGTGTAAGATTTGAAGGAGGCAGTTTGGCACTGGAGACCCCTTTGGCCCCTCTCACAGGTGGTGAGCCCATGGGAAGGGGGACCCACGTCTCCTCTTCGGGCTGTGCCCGGCCGAGCTCCATGGGTAAAAGCCCGGCCACCAGGCGCTCGCCAACGTGCCCCTCCTCCGGGCCTGGCTCCAGAGTGGGGCCCCGGTGACCCGCGGCCGGGCGAGGGAACATTGTTTCCATTAATTGAACTCATAAGATGAGTTAAGATCTTGTAGTTAAGAAACTGGTTACGGTTGGAAAAAACTAACTATATATTTAGTAATAGAAATAAATCAATTGATGTTCCATTTCTAGTCGAGGACTCAGTGAGACAAAAAATTTGGGTGTTGTCATTGATGAAAATCTATAATGGAAACAACATATAAATTCTGTTAAAACAAAAATATCTAACTCAATTGCAATATTTTATAGAGTTAGATATCTACTTAACGACAAAGCACTGTATTTGTTGTATAATACAATTATTGTGCCACATTTGATTTATTGTGTTAATGTATGGGGAAAAGCGTGTAAATTAATCACAATGCCTATTTTTATTTTGCAGAAAAGAATTGTAAGAATTATAACAAGAAAACATTACTGTCACCCATCAAGTGAATTATTTTAACAAATGAAATTGCTGAAGTTCTGATTTGGTGGATTATAACATTTTGTTACTTATGTATAGAGCTAAAAAAAATACACTACCGTCAAATATCCAAATGTATTTTGTGAAAAGATCAAGCTGTTACAATCTCAAAGGGAAATATGTATTTTGTAAAACCACAATTTAGAACTAGTTTGAAGGGAAGAACTACCTTCAGGGAGTAGGATTGTGGAATAACTAAAGACTAAGTTAAGGAAGCCAAATCAATCCTTGTAGTTAAGAAACTGGTTACGGTTGAATTGTTAAACAAATATAAATGAATGTACTGTACATGTATTTAGATGAGTAATACTGTATATATAATTGAAAATTGAATGAGTTATTTACAGAAAATTTTGTCTAAATTCTTATTAGATAAAGAGCAGATTTAATAAGATATTTTCTTCATCTGCTACCTTTCATTTTATATTTTAAATAATTTTTCTTTATACAGTATGTTTTTTCTATTCCAATTACATGTTGTATTTCATTATTGTAAATATTTTTATATACAGTATATATATATTTTCCCAATTACATATATGTTAACTGTTGTATCTCATTATAAAATGAATAAATGAATAAATAAAAATAAAATAAATGCTTCACAATAAGTTTTGTAATTCAAATTAATAAGAATTTTATTAATTTTACACCAGCTGGTTCACTTTTCAACCACCAGATGGCGCCAGAACTCAATTCAAAACAGAACACTATGACATGAACTGGATTTGTCCCAGTAACTTGATTTAAAGATGTCTCTGTTATGGTCTCCTTGTAGCAGTTTGAGGCAAACACAGATTATAAAACGACGACTGATCCAGGGATGACACTCGTCTCCACGCCACCCACCCTCTCCTCTGCAGCTCCGTCTTCTCCAGTTCGCTCCCGAAGTAGTGAGGGTCCACAATCAGTAAGTGGCTCTCCTCGCCCCCGGTGCACACCCCCAACACGCCCTTGGAGGAGTTGTCCCGGTCTCCCCCCATCATGACGGGAGATCTGTGCTTCGCAAAGTGCCGATGAAGCTCCTCCACCGCCACCTGCTCCAGCTCTGCCCCTCCACCTCGAACGTGCACCACCTTGCAGGGGACATCGTGGAACCAGTCCAGCACCAGGGAGGCTTCGAATGTTCCTATCCACTCCCTGGAGCCCGAGAAACAGCCGGGCTTGTCTCCCATGGCAACCAGGGCCCCTTGGATCTCGGGGAGACTCGGTGCCAGATTATGGTTCTCAAGTGAGGAGGTGTTGTAGTGAATCCAGGAGGCCATGGTTTGGATGGTCCGGTAACCACATCCCCATCCTCTGTCGTCGAATCCGTCGCAGCCGTAATGGAAGTAAAGATAATCTCCTTTTATTAGTGAGCATTTAACTGGGTCAGCGAGTGGGTCACAAAGACCAGAGTGTACATTTTTTAATAAGACATCAGTCTTCTGAGGAGTCCTCTCTGCTCCACTCACACCCCAGTCAATGTTTTCCTCAGGCAATGCCGCTAATACCTTTTCATCCATCCGTACAAACGTTTTTTAAATAATCTTATTGGGTCTTAATATACTCTTAATATATGTTTTTGAACAAATTTACTCACAAAGGCAAGTTCTGATCATCCGGTAGTCAAGTGCAACTGGAACAACATTCCCCTTGTAGCTCTTTCTCGAAAAGCAGTTCCGCTTTATCGTGACTCCTTCAAGGTAGTACTTCCGGTGTTGTGTTTAAAAATGCGTCCCGTTTTTTTGTAAAAATGTCTCGCCGTAACAAAATGTGTAAAGACACTCGTTTTCACTAAAATAAATGTGTAAAATTAAAAGGCGATAAATTGCCTTGTATTTTTTGTGTCTAAAAAGACATAATTGTAGGTTATTTGTTATGATAATTAAAAATTTAAGCAATTTTTGATCAGGCATAATTTTTTGGTACAATGTTCACTTACATCACGTAACACTTATAATAATAATAATAATAAACTTTATTTGTATAGCACCTTCCTACACTGCCTTGCATTGACCAAGTGCCAGGATAGAAAAGATAAAAACTGGTACAATAAATCAGTGAAAATAAAAACAGCAGCCATAAAAGGAGGCAGTGGAAATAAAAATACTAAAAACTAAAATACCAAAAGTAATAAAAGTTACACACTGAAAGCTTAAAAACTAAAAACAAACCTGTGTATCAGGTATTTTGAAAATGCTTATAACAGGTTTCTGGGGGTCTTCCCCCCCCTCCAAAAAAAAAGTTTTTAGGGGGTCCTTACAGTAATAGCTTGGCATTTTGTTTTTTCATTCATTCAACCTTTATTTAGTCAGGTAAATCGTATTGAATCTCATGGGCTCATTTACGAAAGCGACCTGCTAAAACTAAAGAACGATGAACAGCAATGGTAGAATTAAACAAACAATAAACAATAGAAAACAAAAAAGAGAAAGAAAAAACAAAAGAAAGAAATACTTTTTTTTTTTTAAACAAAGTATCAAAAAACGAGCAAAACATAAGGTAGACGTATATAAAATACACCTTTATTTTTCTACATTTATAAATATCCCTTTCAATGCATACTGTGTTCGTAAATGTAGTTAAAATACATTTTTAAGACTTAGATTAGCTTTCACGAGGCGGGCTCCTTTCACGACAGGGGTACATTTTTCTGCGCTACACCAGCAGCGGAAACTGCTTCCTGTTTGGCTTCGTGCAGAAAAAAACATGGCGGCGGCGTTTTAATGCAATTTTCCAGCCGTCTGGAGGTAAATCAGCTTTTAATATGTCCAATTTATAGTATTAATGACGCTTATGTCGTGTTTACTTGTCCCCGTTTGTATTTCACCTGCCACGATCGAGATATTTATGCTTAATTTCGGTTCAAACGTCATGCGAGCCATCATGATACAGTATTTTACTGGTGGTTTAGGTTTGTTTTAAGTAAAATGACCTAATATTCTTTAAGCGTTAAAGTCATGTAGTTCACTTTTTGTAACCTACATCATAAAAACCTCAAATTTTGAACAAAAGTGTTGAGATTTTGATAATCTCTCACTGATATGTCAATATTTAGAGAGCAAACATTAAACTAGAGAAATTGCATTTCCTGCGAAAATGCATGTGTGAATGCCTTTTGTTCAAGAATGACCTTAAAACAGCTGAATAGGAGCTAAAGAAATGTAGAAAGAAGCTTAACTTTCCAAAAGGAAGTAGAAGGAGCTGAACTATGCCAACTAAGGCTGAAAGATGTATAAATGTGTGCAATAAAGTAGACATTATCTGAGAAAAGCTGAAATTTGCTAAAAAAAACAACAACAACAGCAGCTAAATAGTAGCTAAAGGATCAGAAAGAAGCTTAAATTGGCAGAAGGAATCAGAAAGAGCATAATTGTGAATAATCTGAAATATCTGAAACAATCTGAAATCTGGAACAAGTAGAAATAAGCAAAAACAAAGTGGAAATTATCTGAAAAGGCTTAAGATAGCAAAAACAGCTGAATATTATCTAAAATAGCAGCAATAAGCTTAAATGTCTTAGAAATTAGTAGAGTCCAGTTTTGCAGAATTAGGCTGGAAAAAGTTGAAAAGAGTGCAAATAATTGGTTGAAACAAGCTTAAATTAGCATAAAAAGCGTAATAGTAGCTAAAATAGCAGAAGAAGCTGAAACTAGCTGAAATAAGCACAAGCAGCATAATCTGAAATATCTGAAACAATCTGAAATAGCAAAAAATCTGAAATAAGCAGAAATAAGCTAAATAAAGTTGAAATTATCTGAAAACGGCTGAAATTGGTCAAAAACAGCTGAACAATAGCTAAAACAAGCAGAAATAATCTTAAAGTACCTGAAGGAAGTGGATAGAGCATGGTTTTGCTAAATTAGGCTGAAAAAAGGTTGGATTGATTTAAAAAATGTGGAAATAGCTGAAAAAGCTGAAATTAGCATAAAACAGCTAAATAGTAGCTGAAATATCTGAATCTTTCAAAAATTAGCTGAAAGGAGCATAATGATCTGAAATTAGCAGAAATAAGTCAGTAGAAGTACAAAAATGTTGAAGTAAGCTGAATAAAGCTGAAAAGAGCACAAAGCAGTTGAAGAAACAGCTGAAAGTAGCTGAAATAGTTTTTAAAAATGTACAAGGAAGTTGAAGGAAGCTGAGCTGCTCCAAAATGTGAAAGGAGTAGTAAAAGATTGTAAAGAGATCTAAAGATATCAAGGATGTAAAATGAGCTCCATTCATTTTCAATGGGATAAAAATGGCAGAAAAGGCTAAATATTTAAAAAAGCTAAAGTTGCACCAATACCAAAAGTCATAGCCGGATTGTCCTAAACGAGCTGAACATTTTGATGTATGAATTGTTGAAATAGCACAAAATTGTGTGAGTAGTTAGATGCCGAAAAACGTAGGGAATGAAGATGGTAACCGAACAGAATCACTATGCAGGTAGTCCCCGACTTACGAGCGAGTTCCGTTCCTACGACTGTCTCGTAAGACGAAATCTCGTACGTCGGAACACGAAACACGTGTCGCTCGTAAGTCCGGATTTTCGGTCGTAAATCAGAAAATGTATGCTAGCGCTACTACGAACACTCGTTTTTTCATCACAAACGTTCATACTAGTTCATGAACATGCTCAGAAACTTGTTTACAAACGGTTAGCTAACACACTTTCATCTAAAAACACATAAAAGTGCCGTATTTTTTGTATGTTCTTTACAAATTTACTGCTCGTTCGCCAGCTCGTAAGTCTGGAACCTCGTAAGTAAGAGCGCTCGTAAGTCGGGGACTACCTGTAGTGTGAATGCCTAAGTGGCATTCACACTATTAAACATGTTGTGGTGTTATAAAACCAGATCCACGTTTTATTTTAATTTTCTCCACCAGCTCTCCTCAGGACTTTTGCTGCACATCCGCAGAGACGCAGAGAAGAATGGCGGAGCCACGACACCCCGGGACGTCCTCCGGCCCTCAGCTCAATCCGGCGCATGCCGAGTCCAGCGCCCCGGCCGCGGACATGGATCCGGTGGAGTACACCCTGAGGAAGCGCCTCCCCCGGAAACTTCCCAAGAGGCGGAACGACGTCTACGTCAACATGAAGACGGACTTCCGGGCGCAGCTGGCGCGCTGTCAGAAGCTCCTGGAGGGGGGAGGCCACAGGGAGATCTGCGTGCACGGCTTGGGCCTCGCTATAAACAGGGCCATCAACATCGCCCTTCAGCTGCAGGCCAGCAGCCAGGGGGCGCTGCAGCTGGCGGCCAACACCTCCACGGTGGAGCTGGTGGACGACTTGGAGCCCGAAGCGCACGATGAGGCCAGGGAGCCGATGACGCGCACTCGCAACAATTCAGCCATTCACATCAAAGTTTTCTACCCCGACCCTCTGGTGACCTAAACCGAGGCGTTCCCTGGAGACATTGCAAGTCCGCACTATCATTTTTATTTGTTCTCGTGAAAGTATAGACTCAAAAGAAGTGATTTTTTTTTTTTAACTACGGATCACTGCATGCAGAGGCTTCATCGTGAAGGTGTTGCCTTTTCTAGTGAACTGTTCTGAAACCAGTCGACTTGTCTTGGTTCAACTTTGGTGTTCATCAGGTGAAACTCCAGCATCTGTTTGTTAATGTGTTTGTTCCACGTGCACAGCTCTGGTTGTGTTTACTTTCAGCTTGCATGATTTGAAGACGGAGAAAACTGGATAAATTGAATTTCCTACAAAAATGCAGTGCGAGTGTTTATTGCTGAAAAACAGCTGAAGTGGAAGAACAAGCCCAAGTTGGCAGAAAGAACATATTAACTGAATTTGGTTAAAATAAGCAGAGAAGAGCACAACAATTAGAAAACCAGTTAAAAAAGAGGCTGATATTAGCGAGAAATAGCTGAAAGTAGCTAAAACAGCAGAAAGAAGCTTAAATTACCTGAAGGAAGTGGAAAGAGCACATTTTTGCTGAATTAGGCTGAAAAAAGTTGAAATGAGTGCAAACGTGGGCTTAATTGCAAAAGCTAAATTTAGCATAAAAACGGCTAAATGGTAGCTGAAAAAGCTGAAAGTAGCATAACAAGATGACTAATAGCAGAAATAGCTGAAAGTAGCTAAAACGGCAGAAAGAATCTTAAATTACCTGAAGGAAGTGGAGAGAGCGTAATTGTGCCCAATTAGGCTTAAAGATGCAGAAATGGAAATTATCTGGGATAAAAATAAACATTGAAAAGTAGCTAAAAAAGCAGAAAGAAGCTGAAATCACCAGAAGTAAATGGAGAGAGCACATTTTTGCTGAATTAGGCAGAAAAGAGTTGAAATGAGTGCAAACGTGGGATTAATTGCAAAAGCTAAATTTAGCATAAAAACAGCTAAATGGAAGCTGAAAAAGCTGAAAGTGGCATAACAAGCTGAATAATAGCTGAAAGTAGCTAAAACGGCAGAAAGAAGCTTCAATTACCTGAAGGAAGTGGAGAGAGCGTAATTGTGCCCAATTAGGCTTAAAGACGCAGAAATGTGCACTAAAAGGTGGAAATAATCTGGGATTAAAAATAAATAAACATCTGAAAAGTAGCTAAAAAAGCAGAAAGAAGCTGAAATCACCAGAAGTAAATGGAGAGAGCACATTTTTGCTGAATTAGGCTGAAAAAAGTTGAAATGAGTGCAAATGTGGGCTCAATTGCAAAAGCTAAATTGAGCATAAAACAGCTGAATGATAGCTGAAAAAGCTGAAAGTAGCATAAAAAGCTGAATAATAGCTGAAAGTAGCTAAAACGGCAGAAAGAAGCTTCAATTACCTGAAGGAAGTGGAGAGAGCATAATTGTGCCCATTTAGGCTTAAAGACACAGAAATGTGCACTAAAAGGTGGAAATAATCTGGGATTAAAAATAAATAAACATCTGAAAAGTAGCTAAAAAAGCAGAAAGAAGCTGAAATCACCAGAAGTAAAAGGAGAGAGCACATTTTTGCTGAATTAGGCAGAAAAGAGTTGAAATGAGTGCAAACGTGGGATTAATTGCAAAAGCTAAATTTAGCATAAAAACAGCTAAATGGAAGCTGAAAAAGCTGAAAGTGGCATAACAAGCTGAATAATAGCTGAAAGTAGCTAAAACGGCAGAAAGAAGCTTCAATTACCTGAAGGAAGTGGAGAGAGCGTAATTGTGCCCAATTAGGCTTAAAGACGCAGAAATGTGCACTAAAAGGTGGAAATAATCTGGGATTAAAAATAAATAAACATCTGAAAAGTAGCTAAAAAAGCAGAAAGAAGCTGAAATCACCAGAAGTAAATGGAGAGAGCACATTTTTGCTGAATTAGGCTGAAAAAAGTTGAAATGAGTGCAAATGTGGGCTCAATTGCAAAAGCTAAATTGAGCATAAAACAGCTGAATGATAGCTGAAAAAGCTGAAAGTAGCATAAAAAGCTGAATAATAGCTGAAAGAAGCTAAAACGGCAGAAAGAAGCTTCAATTACCTGAAGGAAGTGGAGAGAGCATAATTGTGCCCATTTAGGCTTAAAGACACAGAAATGTGCGCTAAAAAGTGGAAATTATCTGGGATAAAAGCTCTGCAGAGAGTGGTGAAGGCTGCACAGAAGTCTGTGGGAGTCAGTCTCCCCACCATCACAGACATTTACACCTCCAGATGCAGAAAAAGAGCCACCTGCATCATGAAAGACCTCACTCACCCAGCACACTCACTCTTTGCACCACTCCCCTCGGGACGGAGGTTGAGGAGCATCAAATGTAGAACCACTAGACTGAGAAACAGCTTCTACCCTGAGGCTGTCAGACTCATGAATAAATAAATAATAAGAATAAACACTGCAAAATGTCACATCATACTGATACTGTACTGATCTGTTTCTTGTTGCTGCGTTCATCTGTGACCATCTGTTTCTTGTTGCTGCGTTCATCTGTGACCATCTGCTCATGTTCGTGCTGCTGTTTATAATGATGTTTTTCTACTACATTAGGGCTTAGTGTATTACTAGCTGATGTGATGTCTCTCTTAGTTAATCCTAGATGTTATTATTGTATTTCTCTTGCATTTGTTGTTGGATGTAACTGGGACCCTGTGTACATAATCTCGTTTTCAACACATGTACTACATGCGGTGCAAATGACAATAAATTCTCTCTGACTCTGACTCTGACTCTGACTCTGATAAAAAAAAAAACATCTGAAAAGTAGCTAAAGAAGCTGAAATCACCAGAACTAAATTGAGAGTTCACTTTTTTTGCTGAATTAGGCTGAAAAAAGTTGAAATTAGTGCAAACGGGCTCAATTGTAAAAGCTAAATTTAGCATAAAAACAGCTAAATGGTAGCTGAAAAAGCTGAAAGTAGCATAACAAGCTGAATAATAGCTGAAAGTAGCTAAAACGGCAGAAAGAAGCTGAAATCATCAGAAGTAAATGGAGAGAGCACATTTTTACTGAATTAGGCTGAAAAAAAATGAAATGAGTGCAAATGTGGGCTCAATTGCAAAAGCTAAATTGAGCATAAAACAGCTGAATGATAGCTGAAAAAGCTGAAAGTAGCATAACAAGCTGAATAATAGCTGAACGTAGCTAAAACGGCAGAAAGAAGCTTCAATTACCTGAAGGAAGTGGAGAGAGCATAATTGTGCCCATTTAGGCTTAAAGACACAGAAATGTGCGCTAAAAAGTGGAAATTATCTGGGATTTAAAAAAAAAACATCTGAAAAGTAGCTAAAGAAGCTGAAATCACCAGAAGTAAATGGAGAGTTCACTTTTTTTGCTGAATTAGGCTGAAAAAGGTTGAAATTAGTGCAAACTGGCTCAATTGTAAAAGCTAAATTTAGCATAAAAACAGCTAAATGGTAGCTGAAAAAGCTGAAAGTAGCATAACAAGCTGAATAATAGCTGAAAGTATATAGCTAAAATGGCAGAAAGAAGCTTCTATTACCTGAAGGAAGTGGAGAGAGCGTAATTGTGCCCAATTAGGCTTAAAGACACAGAAATGTGCACTAAAAAGTGGAAATTATCTGGGATTTTTTTTTAAACAGCTGAAAAGTAGCTAAAAAGGCAGAAAGAAGCTGAAACCAGAAGTAAATGGAGAGAGCACATTTTTGCTGAATTAGGCTGAAAAAAGTTTAAATGAGTGCAAACCCGGGGCTTAATTGCAAAAGCTAAATTTAGCATAAAAACAGCTAAATGGTAGCTGAAAAAGCTGAAAGTGGCATAACAAGCTGAATAATAGCTGAAAGTAGCTAAAACAGCAGAAAGAAGCTTCAATTACCTGAAGGAAGTGGAGAGATCGTAATTGTGCCCAATTAGGCTTAAAGACGCAGAAATGTGCACTAGAACTAATCTGGGATTAAAAATAAATAAACATCTGTAAAGTAACTAAAAAAGCAGAAAGAAGCTGAAATCACCAGAAGTAAATGGAGAGAGCACATTTTTGCTGAATTAGGCTGAAAAAAGTTGAAATTAGTGCAAACTGGCTCAATTGTAAAAGCTAAATTTAGCATAAAAACAGCTAAATGGTAGCTGAAAAAGTCAAGTCAAAGTCAAAGTCAACTTTATTGTCAGATCTGCAATATGTACTGTACAGGACATACACAGGACCGAAATTGCGTTTCTCTCAGTCCCTCGGTGCAACAGTAAACATCTAAACATTGAAACACTGAAACATATAATAATTGACATAAGCATAAAATAGTAAAACTAACACTGTCCTGAGTTTTTTGCATAGTGGAATAAGAGTATGAAAATTTACACCAACTCTAAAACTAAAACATTAAACATTTAATGAACATAATACTGTCCTGAGTTTTTGCATACTAGTATAAAAAAAGAGTATAAAAAGTATAACTAAAATAAACTAAAGGTTTCTAGCATTGACATTTGCAAAGTGGCAAAGCAGCGTATGAGTTAATGTACACAGTATATGTATGAGGAGAAGTAAATGGAGAGTTCACTTTTTTTGCTGAATTAGGCTGAAAAAGGTTGAAATTAGTGCAAACTGGCTCAATTGTAAAAGCTAAATTTAGCATAAAAACAGCTAAATGGTAGCTGAAAAAGCTGAAAGTAGCATAACAAGCTGAATAATAGCTGAAAGTATATAGCTAAAATGGCAGAAA
>JBBPBX010034591.1:22492-32537 GCA_038048925.1 Garcialebias charrua
CACACACACACACACACACAGGTTTGCTAAGGACACACACACCCACACACACACACACACACACACACACACAAAACATGTTTCTATACAGCACATGTGTCAAACTCTTGGCCCGCGGGCCAGATGTGGCCCGCCATGTCATTTTATCTGGCCCGCGAGAGCTTAATTAAAAAGTTTTGAGTGTCTAAAAATTAATACGAGCGAGTTTTGACCAAAAACTACATTTCCCACAATGCCTTTCGACTACGGCAGCCCCACTATGCCTTTCGACAACGGTTTTCCCACAATGCCTTTCGACTACGGTAGCCGAGGCAGTGTTTCTACCTTCATGCCAACGAGTGGAATTGAGATATAAATAATGATCCCAACATGTCCAGAAAGAGAAAAGTTGATACAGACGGAAGTTTCAAGAAAGATGGGAAGGCGAATACTTGTTTGTGCTTCCAGGAGAAAGACCGGTATGTCTTTTGTGTTACGAGGCGGTGTCGGTTTTGAAACCAAACACGGAGCTAAGTACGCTAAAGCTAGCCTTCAAGAAAAGCAACACATTCTGCCAAGAATTAAAAGGCAAACTGCGGTCGCAGCAGAGTTTGTTCATGAAACCCACAGCCAAAAACGAGGCTGCAGTGAAAGCTAGCTTCAAAGTGGCTGTGTGACTTTGCTGTGTTGTGCGACATAACCGACCATCTCGCCCAGCTGAATCAGAAGCTGCAGGGACGCAAACAAGTCATCACGCAGATGTCCGACGCGATCACGGCTTTCCTGCGAAAATTGGACTTATGGATGTGGCAAGTGAAACAGGACAATCTTGTCCACTTTCCTGTTTGTCAGGTTAGCATTTTCTTAAAATTTAATTCAAATATATCCTGATGCATTCTCAATAATCCAGGTAGAAAAATCTAAAAAAGCTAAGTGTGGTCCTCTGGACATTCAAAAAAACAAAACAAAAAACAGGTGATTATTTCAGCCACCTAAAATAATATGTTCCCCTTCCTTGGATGGTTTCTTTTCACAAAGATGGCCTCTTTTACTCGTCTCTCAAACCATTGTTCCTCTCTATCAAGGATGTGAACATCTTCATCCCTGAAAGATGAAGTTTTGTTTTGTTTTTTAAATGTCCAGAGGACCAGACTTAGCTTTTTTAGATTAATTAAAATATAATAAAATGTAATTCAACAAAGAAGAAGAAAATTTCAACTGTGTGCAATTTAATGATTGTGCTTGCATTTTGTTTTGTGTTCATCATTTTCAGAACATGATCAATCATAGAGAGAGAATCCACTTGGTGTGTTCACGGACAGGCAGCATCTCCTCATCAAAGACTAACCAAACAACTTGAGTACGGTAATATAGTTGTGAACTGAGTCAACCTTTATTTTGGTATGTGTATGCACACAAATTGTTGTCATTCACAGTTGGATGCAAGGCTGTGTGTAGCCTTTTTGGGTGAGATGCTACATGTGTCATACATGTTCTTTGCAGCTCAGTTTTATGTTTTTTTTTTTATTAACTTGGACAATTTCATCCTTCATTAATGGAGTTATGTGGGTTTTCATAAGCTGACAAATTTTAAAAGGATTTATGTTAGAGCAACAAGCAAACAGATGTTTTCTATGCAACTGTAATTGTCAGTTGAATAAGTTATAATAAATGAGTTATTCAACATTAAGGAGTACGGTAGTTACATTTATTTTACATTACATTAGATTACATTTAGTTACATTTATAAGTTACATCTGGCCCTTCAAGGACAGCCATTATGCCGATGTGGCCCTCGGTGAAAATGAGTTTGACACCCCTGCTATACAGGTATTGACACACTGCACAAAAGGCTACCAAGTATCTCAGAATCTTTTTACAGAACCTTTCAGGTTATATCATAATGTTTTTCAGATTAATGTGATACATCACATTAATGATGGTACTCCGGGTACTCCGGTTTCCTCCCACAGACCAAAAAACATGCTTGTTAGGCTGATTGGTGACTCTAAATTGACCCTAGGTGTGAGTGTGAGAGTGGATGGTTGTTTGGTGTAAGTGAGACAGGTCCCTCTTGTAAATGAGTCCCCGTGACTCAACGAGGCTAGCCTGTATAAATAAAGGTTGAATGAATGAATGAATGAATGAATCACGTCTCTTATCCAATGAACATATGGTGGTTGGGGGGGTGGGTCCTTCCAACTACACAAAACAAGTCTCCCGGCCAGAAGAGAGCCAAAAACAATCACATCTTCCTATACTTGCTGAAGGACATATCTACAGGGACCACCCCAACGAAATGAGTGGTGATGGGTGTACAGTTTTTCCACGTATCACAGAGAAGGTATTAAAAACTGAAAGTTATGCACCATAACTCATGTTCCCTGAAGGAAAGGAACGAGGTGCAACATACTATGGGAACGTAATTCATTCACGCCCTTGAAATGCTCAGTGAAATGCCCGTTAGTGTGAAACGTCTGCCCTTGACCAGAAGTCATCTCAAGGCTGCTTTCTATTGTGTATTAGAAAGAACAGCCTGAATGACGTCACACGCAGTAACATCCAAACTGTAGTACTTTGCAAAAATGTTTAAAGAGCTCCAGTTCGCAGTAGCACAAATGTCTGTAACTGACACGCCCTTGAACAATGACCAGGAAGTGGCCAAGCCCCTGGTTGAGTGAGCATGGACTCCAGGGGGCACTTGTTGACCTTTGCTACTGTATGCCCTTTTAATGGCCTCCGTCACCCAATGTGAGAGGCGCTGTCTTGATAGGGCCTTTCCTGTAGCAGGTGCGGCAAAGCATACGAACAGTTGGTTTGTTTTTCTCCATTCGGCTGTTCTCTGCATGTAGATGCGTAAAGCCCTTACAGGGCAGAGAGCCTGTAACCTTTCCTGTTCCTGAGTGAGGACAGGATCAGGCGGAAAGGAGGAGAGATCAAAGTCTAGACTCCTATGGTTCAGAGTCAAGACCTTGGGAGTGTATGCGGGATTAGGTCTTAGTGTGACCTTTGACCCATCAGGGGCGAATCTGGTACACATCGGATGTACAGACAATACATGGAGGTCACCCACGCGTTTCGCCAAGCAAAGAGCCAGGAGAATAGCAGTTTTATAAGATAGAAAAACTATCTTAATCTCGCTCAGAGGCTCGAATGGCGGGTCGCAAAGAGCCCCCCAAGACCAGGCCAAGATCCCAAACAGGGGTCAAGGTCCTACTGGGTGGTTTAGTCCGAAGTACACCTTTCATATATCTCATTATGATTGGATGTGCTCCAGGAGTCCTGTGTCCCCAGCCCTTGTGACCGGCAGAGATAGCTGCAATGAACACCTTAATCGTTGAATAAGAACGACCCTTTTTCTGTAAATCCTGAAGGAATGTTAGTAGTTGAGCCAGGTCGCAAGCATAAGAAATTATATTTCTTTCTGAGCACCAGGCTTAGAAGATGCGCCACTTTTGTGCGTATAGGGACTGTGTTGACTCGGCACGGGCATTTTATATGGTTTTCACCACATTCTCAGACAGGCCCTAAGCCATCACCCTGTCCTTTTCGGCTAACAGGCTGGAATTAATACCAGATCCTGGCCTAAGCAGCTGGACTGCTACTTCCTGTGTGAGTCTTTGAGGGTCAACCAAGTTGGGGAGTGGGCCTCCATGTTGATGAGTTAACAGACTTCCCTGATTGAGTCTCTTCGAGGACAGACAAAGTCCATTAATTTTATTAGATTGATTCGGGACAGGAAAGCTACTGTTTCCCTCCGAAATAGGTTTTATTGGATTGAGGGGTTGCTACTTTTGTAAACGAGCAGATCTCCTGATTCCGAATGTAGTCCCGCCCAATGGGATACTGTTGTGTGGGGACAAGTTTGACGCAGCTTTGTGAGGAAAAACACGTGCTGCTCCTCCACCGCTCGAGGGTTGTGTGTCCTTCATGAATAATAAAGGAGTAGCAACAACGTGTGAACGTGGGGATGGTCCTTTGGGCCGGCAGACTCAAGATAATTTGTTGATAAGGAGCCCAGTTTCCTTTCAAAGTCAGGAGGAAAATTCTGGTTCGACGCCGATCCTTTTACACACACAGTAAGGTGATCACAGCCACTACTTTGAGGGTGTGAAAGTTGTTTCTGCCTTGGGGCATCCGACATGCTCTCCTGTGGTGCGAACCTGCCACGTGTTCGTCTGGTTAGTGTATTAGCTGGCCCCTTGCTCATAATGGAGCAGGGGCTGGGACAAGTGCCCTTTCCCACCTGTCTCCGCGAAAGGTGTAGGGTCTGTTCACAGGCGCCTCCGGGTCTGTCTTCTGGAGACAGGTCCTGAGGCACCTTGCTGGGGCTTATTGAGTAGGCTGGCACCCCATGAGCTGTGAGGGAGAGAGATGTGGCCCCCCCTTTATGACGGCCGACAGACCAGAGAGGCCCGTACTGTTGACATTAGTTGTGTTAGTGTGTTTTTTTTTAACATCAATAAAACAGGGATGTGCTGTTTTATGAGTTTTATTTGTGCTTACGTGCAACGACATACATGATTTGATGTCACTCACAGCAGGGAGAACATGGTATGTGCATGCAACAGAGTTATCAGCCATTTGTACTTTGCTACAAATAAAGTCTGAACAAGGTGCAAACACTCCAGCTACCGCGTGGGCGGGGGGCCGTCTAAAATGTAAAGGTGAGCCTGGGTCATCAGGCACGTTTTTGGCGAGTGTCCTGGCTCGCCGAGGAGGCCCTATGCCCGCTGGCTTGGCGTGGGACAAACCTGTTTTTGTTCCATGCGTGCTCGGAGCGAGATTGGCTCGGCGGGGGGTCTCTGCCGAGGTTCCTACTCGTATGCTGTCCGCTTCTGCGGTGGCGCACGCGTCGTCGAGCGGTGCCGCGGCTGTGCAGGTCTGCCTCCAGCAGTTTCTCTGGGGGGGCGGGACTCCGACGGGGAATGCCCACCCTGAGGGCTTCAGCCTGCCTGCGCCTTTGGTCCAGCTTGGTTTGGATTCGCTCCAAAGTCTGGCCAAAAAGTCCCTCCGCTTCTATCGAGTGGTAGAGAAAAGGCACCTTTTGTCCCTCCGGTAGCTCCGTCAACGTCATCCACAGGTGACGGATCGCTATGACCACTTCCGCCATACCTCTGCCCTGAGCCACAGCAGCTGACCCCATCATGCGGAGGACAAAGTCTGTTGCTCTGCGGGCTTCGTCCAGTAATTCGGCAGCAGCTTGCTTATCCGAGGTCTCCTGCAGTTGTTGGAGTTTTTCTGCGAGGTAAGCCTGCATCATCGCGGACGCGTTCATGGCGCGCGCCGCGAGTCCTTGAGCTCTGTAGCACTTCTCGAGAAGCGACGCTGAGGCTCTGCAAGCTTTGCTGGGGAGAGTCGGTTTTGTTCCTGATGACTTGGGAGCCAGGTGGGATGCCAGCGTGTCCTCAATCTGAGGCGCGTTGGCTAAACCCACCTGATCCATGCCTTCCACGTCGAGGAATTGCGAAAGACGAAGAAGCATGGGCGCTCGTGGCTGAGGCCAGGTGCGGGTCAGTTCTATGAGGAAGTCTGGGAAGATGGGCATCCTTTGCCTTGTTGCATCCTGCTGTTTTGAATAAAAATAGTTCCCCGCCAGCCTCGTGACCTGTTGGCGAGGTGGGGATTCCGGCCAGGGGATGTTCAATGCGTCCGCTGCTCTGTGGCACTTGTCGAACAGGGCCGTGATGGAGAAGTCCGTTTCAGGGAGCGCAGGTATCGGGGTCCTGGGAAGGTCCTCTCCCGGATCCTCGATTTCGAGTTCTGGTTCCTCCGCTGAAAATTCGCCCGAGGCTGAGATGGAGATCTCGTCTTGATTCATCATGCCCCTGGTGTCGAATTTGACTGTTAGGTCCACCATGGAAGCAAGCGCGTCAGGGTTGTCGCTAAGGATGGGAACCGAGAACCGGTTCTGTTAGAGAACCGGTTCTTAATAGTCCGATTCCATGGAATTGTAGGTTGCACGTCTTAACGATTCAGCTTATCGGTTCTGCAGACTCATGGTGGTGACGTATTTATGCGCTGACATCACAGACATGCGCCGCGCGGCGCGCCCGAGTGGTGGTGGTGTCTATATATGATATCTATGATGGTGTTCACATGTGGTGTTCAAAATGGCGTCGCGGAGGAAGCGCTCAAGCGTTTGGCTTCATTTCACGAAAAAAGACGAGACCAGGGCTACTTGTAACCCATGCAACGCGTCCATTACGACAAAGGGAGGAAATACATCAAACATGCAGAAGCATTTGGCCACTCAGCATGCAGTGATTTTGAAGAAATGTACCGTTTTTAACACGCTGCTGCTTGGAGGAGAAGGAAGTGGAGAGAAAGCGTCCACCTCCGTTGTTACAGCAGGTAACGTCAAATTCTTTCACTTGTTACCTTTTAGCTATACTGCTTCCACTGTATTTTATAAATAATCTCCCTCTCCTCTCCTGTAACAACATTTAGTTGACGAGGATTGCCGGAGTCTGGCTGGTTCTGAGGCTAGTAGTGTTAGCACCAGTGGTGCTAGTAGCACACCACCGCTAGCTTCTCCTTTCATAGAAGCAGGGAGAAATAAAATGACTGAGGCAAGAACAAACGAATGTCATCGATCTGTTACCAGATTCGTGGTGAAAGGTTTGCACCCTTTTACAACAGTGGAAGCATGTGAATTTCGGTAAGAAAATATTTAAATGATAAATATCAAACTGTAAGTTGTCAGTTTAACAAGTTCAGTTCTGTTTCTGTTTCTATTCTTTTTTTTTTTTAGGGAGATGACTAAGACTCTTAACCCAAAATATCGTCCACCAAGCAGAGAAGGTTTAACAAACCATCTCATCCCTGCTTGGTATGAGGTTGAAAAGAGTAATCTGATATCTGAACTAAAATATATCAGAAAGGCAGCCATCACAGCGGATGGTTGGACAAGTTTTACACAAGATCATTACCTAACTGTAACCCTGCACTATGTCATGGAAGGTAAAAATAAGGAAAAAGTCCTCAAAACAAAAGCTGTGTATGAATCACAGACAGGAGCAGCTGTTGCACAGGAGATTGATGGGATCCTGGAGGAGTTTGGAGTCAAAGAGAAAGTTGTGGCAGCCACCGTGGATAATGCAGCAAACATGGATGTTGCTGTGAAAAAGCTGGACATAATAAAGTTTCCATGTTTTGCACACACCCTAAACCTAGGAGCTCAGAAGCTGTACAACAGCAGTTAAGTTTCCAACTGGGCAGCAAGAATTCGTTCGGTGGTCGTGTGGATGAAGAGGTCTCACATGGCAAAAGTGGTCCTCAAGAAGAGAAACAACAACTCCTCAGTAAGAATGCATTTTAAATATTTTGATCAAAGTCAGCTAATGTAATTTAAACTAATCCTCATGTGTGTGTGCCTTTCAGAGTTGCCCCAACACATGCTGGTATTGGATGTGAGGACAAGATGGAACTCTCTGTTTTTTATGATTGAGAGGTTCTGTGAACAGTTTCCTGCGATCCAAGCTGCAGCTGTTGACCCACGGCTAAGAAAGCCCGTAGAAAATGAAAAGTATGCAAATGCTTGGTGGGGAAAAGACAAAATTTGAATAAATAAAGCAATTAATAAATATTTGTTTTGTTTATATTGCAGATTGGCCGGAATTGGCAATGAAGACCTCCGGAAAGCAGAGGAGTTTGTGCAGCTGATGCGATTGCATTACGCATCCACACTCGTTGTGAGTAGTGACAAAACTCCAACCTGTGGCCAGATACTTCCCATCCTCCAGAAGCTGGAAAAACATTACACCGTGCAGGCAGATGACTCTGCTTTCAGCAGGAGTATTAAAGAAAACATCTGGAATGATCTTTCCAAACGTTACAAAGTAAATTTGTTAAATAATGACTAGTAGTAATAATTTACACCAAACTTAGTAAACTATCTTCCTTTTCCCTAAATTTTGTTTTCCTCCATTTTAAATTTCAGGATGACTATATCCAAGCGTTCCTTGAAGAAGCAACTGTTATCGACCCCAGATTTAAATCCATGTTGATTGATGATGAGAATAACATCTGGGACAGGATAGGGCAGCTGTTGTTGCAGAAAACACTCAGGCAGCCGTAGCAACAACAGCCGAGGTATTTGAATTACACACTAAATCTGGTGTATTTCTTTTGGTGTATGTTTATGGTGATTTTTTTTCTGAAGCTGGCAGAGATGGGAGAGACATAGAGTGAGGCAGAAGATGATGAAGATAACTATGTAAGTTTAGTTTTTTGTAATGAAAGCTGATAAATTGCAACTTGTGAATTACAAGTTGTCGTTATGTCAATTTCAGACACCTCCTAACAAAGAAATATAGGACTTGAAGAAATCTTTGAAGAAGAGGACAGAAAACGTATGGCAATGCAGCAGCAGCAGCCCCCCATCTCCGTAGCTCAGAGACTGGATCGTGAAATACAACTGTACAGAAGCCTATCACCAATTCCAATAAAGGACAGCCCAACCCTCTGGTGGTGGATGAAGAAGGACACACTGCCCCTATTATCATCTTTTGCTGAGAAGTATCTCTGTGTACAAGCATCCTCCACCCCATCTGAGAGGGTGTTCTCCACAGCTGGGGATACGATTAGTCCTGAAAGATCCCATATCCTTCCTGAGAAAGCAGACATGTTAATTTTTCTGAACAAAAATTGCTAGTTTGCAGTGGTGGGCACAGACCGCTAGAGAGCGCTAAAGCGCTATTCCGCTTACCGTGGACCTAAACTTTTTGTCAGCGTTTTTGTGAATTGACTAACTTTTATAATTCATAAGCGGATTTGTGCTATTTTTATTTAAAATGCAGTACCGCTAATAACTAATTATCTATCAGTAAAAACCAATAAACTTATTTACAAGCTCTTATGCTGCTTGTTTTTTACCTTTTTCCCCACCGTAAACAGCAGAGGAGGAAAGGGTGTGAGGGGGAGGGGGGCAGAGCTGAGAACAGACTCGGCTCTACCATGTAGGTAAATGCCTGGGGGTCCCATTTCAGCAGTGGCCCCGGCCCCGCCTCGCCCCGTGCAGTCACCTACATCACTAACATTGCTCATGCTTGTTAATGTACATTTAACATAAAAATAATTATAGTTACGATGAAAACGATCATTAAATACGCAATAAAAAAAACGGTCGATTTCTTTATCCCCCTACTAAAAATGGACTATTCCATCTTGACAACTTCCGGGTCACTCAGAGGTGAACTCGGGTGAACTGTGACTACTGTTTGTGCTGGGTACTTGGATAAATCCGTAGAGAACCCCGCTGTTTCAAGCCAAATTAACGTGGCCGGATGATTTTATTGAGGGTTTTGTGTCGACCATTTGACGGTGAGTCGTTATTTTTATGTATTTTAGTTACTTTTCATTAAATCTGTTGACTACCTATAGACGCTAACTGTGTCTGCCTGTTACACCGGTAGTGCTGGGTTACTAATGAAATCCGTAGAGAACCCCGCTGTTTCAAGCCAAATTAACGTGGCCGGAGGAGTTTATTGAGGGTTTTGTGTCGACCATTCGACGGCGAGTCGTTAGTTTCATGTATTTTAGTTACTTTTCATTAAATCTGTTGACTACCTATAGACGCTAACTGTGTCTGCCTGTTACACCGGTAGTGTTGGGTTACTAATGGATAAATCCGTAGAGAACCCCGCTGTTTCAAGCCAAATTAACGTGGCCGGAGGAGTTTATTGTGTGTTTTGTGTCGACCATTCGACGGCGAGTCGGTTACTTTATGTATAAATGCGGTGGCGACACACCCGTGTATTTGAGATTTAAACGTGGTTTTAGGGATTAAAAGATCATTCTATTTTTTGTTAATTTCGTGGCCGAATAGAATATATGTACGTAAAGTATTAAATAAATCCTTTGATTTTTGTAATTTCATCCTTTTAGGATCATTTTTGTTACTTTTCAGTTGGCAGTGTAGTGCAAATATTGATAACGCTGCCGGCTATATATAAATATATATATATATATATATATATATATATATATATATATATATATATATATATATATATATATATAAATATATATATATAATATATATATATATATATATATATATATA
>JBBPBX010034592.1:0-23254 GCA_038048925.1 Garcialebias charrua
CTCCGGCAGCTGAGCCAAGGGTAGCATTAGCTCTGCTTAGCACCCCCAGTATGGATCCCATCCACTAATTACTTGAGCTGCCGTGGTTCGCTGAGATTTAAGTACCACCTCAATCCCATTATCTTCCATCCCTACAGCTAGCCCCTGTCACCGGGCCCTTTGTAGTGGAGGAGTGAAGGCTGCAGGGTTATTGATACAGGCCTCCCTTGCAAGATAAGATCCAGGGCAGTTTGATAGAGGCTTTAGATCAACACCGGAAGAAGAAACAAAGAGGGCTAAAGAAGTGACTGCACACCTATGAGGAGAAATCATAGGTGGGAACAGGAGCACAAGGTGGTGATTGGGGGTTAGAACTGGATTAGAGATAGTATTCACCCTCCAGGGTTTTTCCCCTTTTTGGTTCTTTCTCTTCTTTTGGGGGTATACTATCTCTAATCCAGTTCTAACCCCCAATCACCACCTTGTGCTCCTGTTCCCACCTATGATTTCTCCTCATAGGTGTGCAGTCACTTCTTTAGCCCTCTTTGTTTCTTCTTCCGGTGTTGATCTAAAGCCTCTATCAAACTGCCCTGGATCTTATCTTGCAAGGGAGGCCTGTATCAATAACCCTGCAGCCTTCACTCCTCCACTACAAAGGGCCCGGTGACAGGGGCTAGCTGTAGGGATGGAAGATAATGGGATTGAGGTGGTACTTAAATCTCAGCGAACCACGGCAGCTCAAGTAATTAGTGGATGGGATCCATACTGGGGGTGCTAAGCAGAGCTAATGCTACCCTTGGCTCAGCTGCCGGAGCAAAATTAGCAGTATGGGAATGTGTAAAGCTATCACACGGATTATCTGCCTCACTCAATCTATCTGCGTTTCTTCTGACAGACAACTTCAGCTCATGAAGAAACCCAAACCAGGAAAGATGAGACTGAAAGAGACGAGGGGAAGGAGGTTAGGGTGAAAGAGGGGGGGATTGTAATTTCACAGCGGTGTCAGAAGAGCCAGCCGAGGCCCTGTCTTTCCATTATGGCTTCATTAGGGCAAACAATGGACTTCCCTGCCATCTAATTAGACGAGGTTAATGAGTAGAGGACGACTGCTGTTGATCCCCGCCGTGCTGTGTCACAGGCAGAGGAGGTGGTCAACGGATCTTCATGGCAAAACGGAGCAACTTTATAGGAGTTATTGACATTCTTTTTCATCCAAGAGCTTAAAGTGAAGAAGAAAAAAATAATTTTAACCAAAGTCTTGAATTAATGGGTATTCAAGATTTTCTAATTGGGCCTTTTAAATAATGTTTAATTATAAAATTTAAAAAAATATATAATTTAAAAAAAAAAATAATGTTTTTAAATGTTCTAGAGCAATAATTAATTGGCTTTACAGGGTTTGTCAACGTTTTTGTTAAAATTGTCTTTTTTTCCCCTCCCGGTACACCTGACCATTTTCAGAAAGACGTTGAGTTAAGCCACTCAACTCTTACCTATGAATAATTCAGGCAAAAAAAAGGCTCTTACTCTAAACGCAAAGGATGAACCAGAGTTGTGTCAACACATAACAGACATGTTGGGAAAATACGATTCATGTGGGAGTTGAAGGTACTTTCTCACCAGCAACCTTTCAGAAATACACAATTTCATGTCATTTATTTAGTTGAATAAACAATATGTACATAAAACAGTTTGACACATAAAATGGTTTTAAGAGCCAACAAGGCCATTTTTAAAGTGTTATTAGCTAACATACAGTAGCATTAACTGAAGGATGGGGTTAAAACTTTCAGGTTACGTTCATCATGTTTAGGCCTAACACACCTTCCTTTGTCCTCAACTTGTCCAGTTTCCTGTGTTTTTTTTTTTTAACCCACGTTGCACTTTATGGTGGTGTGGTGAGTTTTACGAACTGGACGGAAAATGAGTAAATAGCAGACAGAGATCATCTTCAAAGATAACTATAAAAATTGCATTTCCTGTGAAAATGCCGTGTGAATGCTAATTGCTAAAGAACCTGCTAAAAACAGCTTAAATAAGCTAAAAACATGCTGAAATGTAGATGAAATGGAAGAACAGTTGGCATAAGAAAGCAGAAGGAGCACATTTGCTAAATTATGTTTAAACAAGCAGAAAGAGCACAAAATTTTAGGAAGATAGTTAAAAAAGCTGAAATTATCACAAAAGATATCTGAAAAGTAGCAAAAAATGCAGAAAGAAGCTTAAACTACCAAAAGGATGTGGAAGGAGCTGAAAAAACTAAACTTGGCACAAAAACAGCTAAATAATGCTGAAATAGCATAAAAAGCTGAAACGAGCAGAAACAAGTTAATTAGGCTGAAAGTAGCAGAAATTACCATGAAAATTTTGAATGTATATGAAAACAGCTGATATTAGCTAAATATGCTAAAAAGTCAGCTGAAAAGGTATAACAATCTTAATTAGCAGAAGGAATTAGAGAGAACACAATTATGCCCATAGGCTGAAAAAAGCAGAAATGAACACAAAGAGTAGAAATTGTGTGGAAAATGCTGAAATTAGCACACAAAAAAACAGCTGAAATGTAGCTAAAAAAGCAGAATGGAGCTGAAATTACCAGAAGGAAGTGGAGAGAGCACTTTTTTGTCTGAATTTGTTGGAAAATTTTGAAATGAGTGCAAAAAATGTAGAATTAGCTAAAAGTTAAAATTAGCATAAAACAGCTAAATAGTAGTTGAAATAGCAGAAAAGGCTGAAACTTGCAGAAAGGAGCTGAAAGGAGCATAACAAGCTAAAATCAGCAGAAATAAATGGGAAGAAGCACAAAAATGTTGAAGTTAGCAGAAATTTTTCAGAAAGGAGCACAAAACAGCTGAAAAAACAGCTGAAATTAGCAAAGTAGTTGGGAAAAAAATTGCATAAGGAAGCTGAGCGGAATTCATTTCTATGAGGGGGAAAAAGTGGCAGAAAATGCTAAATATGTTCTAGGAGGATTATCCTGAAACAGCTGAACATTTTGACATATGATTTGTTGAAATAAAACAAAAATTGTGGAACAAGAAAGATGCCAATAAATGTATGGAATAGGGATATAGCCAATAATAACTATTAACAGGATCACAATAGTGTGAATGCTTGAGCATTCACACAATAATAGTATGATAATCTTAACTAAATCAGACTCAGAGGAAATTAATTAAATTAATTAATACATGAAGGCAGAGTGGAGCTAGTGACTTACAGTATCTTAAAAATAAATGACTTTTTTATATCCTGGGATTTCTACATTGTGGTTGCTGGGGGTCGCCCAGGGCTTGCCTCTGCTTTTCTCTGTCGGGGGACTCCCAGGGCTCTGGGCTTGGGGGCCGTTTACGCATTGGCCAGCCCTCCCCGGCTCTCCCAGCTTCTAACCCGGGTTCGGCGTCTTCGCATTTACCTTTTCCGCCCGGGATCCACCCTTGTTCTGGAACCATCTTCACCGTGGTTCTATCGGGCCGAGCCCGACGGAGCCAGTTTCACGTCATGTACTGCTCACATTTGATTCGTTGTTTGCAGCAGGGGCGGGACTCATTCAAACAACCTCAGCGCGAGGGTTGAATTTCATTCAAATTTAACTACAGAAACGAGAAACCCCTAAAACAATTGTTAGCTGAATTAGTCTTTCTGAGTTAAATTTTTGTTAATAACTGATCACAAATCAGCTTATGTTACAACGTAAATAACAACGAAGCGCGCACCCATTTCCGCCTTTCAGCGCGGCTTGAATGTCATTAAAATATAACTAATGTTGTCTAACTGTTGCGCGCAGCCAGGGTTTTAAAATATGACTAATAATCTCTAACTCCTTTGCGTATCTAGAATGTCAAGAGTGGTGATTCCTTCATAAGCAACATGAACTCCTAAAAAAAACAGTCCGCCGCTGTGGCTTACGGGGTTAATGCTGTTGTGTCTTAACCAGACGAAGCGGGTTCGCGTCCCACCTGGGACAATGTTTTTTTTTTACGTTTGTCTTTTATTGGAGTAAATAAAAAGGAGTTTTGTTAAGCATTTTACCAAACAAACTCCTTTTTATCTACCAAACAAACTCCTTTTTATTTACTCCAATAAAAGACAAACGTAAAAAAAAAACATTGTCCCAGGTGGGACGCGAACCCGCTTCGTCTGGTTAAGACACAACAGCATTAACCCCGTAAGCCACAGCGGCGGACTGTTTTTTTTAGGAGTTCATGTTGCTTATGAAGGAATCACCACTCTTGACATTCTAGATACGCAAAGGAGTTAGAGATTATTAGTCATATTTTAAAACCCTGGCTGCGCGCAACAGTTAGACAATATTAGTTACATTTTAATGACATTCAGGTCGCGCTGAAAGGCGGAAATGGGTGCGCGCTTCGTTGTTATTTACGTTGTAACATAAGCTGATTTGTGATCAGTTATTAACAAAAATTAAACTCAGAAACACTAATATATATATATCCAGCTAACAATTTTTTTTTAGCGGAGTCTCCTCTCTTATAGCCTGGTTGAAACCACACCCTGTCCTTCACTTCGCTTTGGACTAGGGTCTGGCATTCCTCCCATAGAAAACGATTTCTCCGGCAGATTTTTGAATGGACCAATCAGAGAACAGAAGGCAGAGTTTTGTTAGTTTAGCCTGGCGAGGCCAGGCTATTCAGATAAATTGCTCAGAAACCACTCGGTGGATATTTTTTCTGCCACCAGTGTGTAATTATATGTCTCTAATTTACTGACTGTTGGCCTAGATTAAACATTTGAGATAAAATTCGATTTTTTATCATTTATTTTCGTAGCGCACCCGAGGCTGTTTGGAAAATGTCAAACCGAAACTAGTTAAATCCAGCAGATTTGACCATTTCGTGAATTGATTTAGGAACTGTTAAGCTCAGGAACACTTCTGATATAACGTCAGATAAGAAATATATTTTTTATCAGCTGAGAAATAATAGTTTTACCTTGTTTTTCATGAAAATTCCTTCGTGGCGGCAGCCATCTTGAATGACGACGTCAGTCGACGTCGTTCAAAACTCCGCCTTCTGCTCTCTGATTGGTCCGGTCAAAAATCGGCCGGAGAAATCGTTGTCTATGGGAGGAATCCCAGACTGTGCAGTGAAGGGAAATGAGAATTGAGCGGAGCTGTGCAGGAAGGCGAGGGCCAGGCTACCTCTCTTAAAACACGAACACTCCACCCACGTGAAGAGAGCACCCCACCCACTTCCAGAGAACTGCCCACCCACTTCAAGGCGGCTCTGCGGCAAATGCGTAATGAACGCGGGTGGCCCAGAGCCACCCAGGGGCGGCCCGGGGTATTGAGGGCTGGCCAATGCGAAAACGGCTTGGCTCCGGTCCTCCTTGTGACTATCATGTCCTACGGGGGTGGCTCTGTGGGTCCCCACATCCACTATTGAACCTTCGTATGGAGAAACCTTACAGTGACAAGCATGGTCACACAGGTATTCAGTTATTTATCAGATACACACTCAGTTGGGTTGTGGTGGCCACTAAATACATCTTGGATTACCATGTACTGTATAAAGTACTTTCTAATGATGTTATAAGTATCATTATGTATGTTGTTTGTTGTTCTCGGTTTGTCTTTTTTTCTCTCCGCAGGTCCAGAGGCAGACTTCAATGATGTTGCTTTCTTTATACCTCTCTCTCTCTCCTCTACTCCTATCTCTTTTCTCTGTTACCCCTTCTCCCATGTTTCTGCCTTCTGGAAAAGTAAAACTAAAAAGATATTGGTGCAACTTTATTTGAAATATTTAGCCTTTTCTGCCACATTTTTCCTCGTAGGAAATAAATTGAGCTCAATTTCCATCCTTCAAATCTTTAGAACTGTTTACAACATTTTACTGCTCCTTTCACATTCTGTTCTGGTTCAGCTTCCTTGTGCAAGTTTATAAACTTTTTTTCCTGCTACTTTCAGCTGATTTTTCAGCTGATTTGTGATCATTTCAGTTCCTTTCTGCTAGCTACAATATTTTTGTGATTCTTCTTCTTTCTGCTAATTTCAGCTTTTTATGCTTCTTTCGGCTTATTTCATTAAGGTTCAGCTTTTTCTGCCTTTCAGCTACTATTTAGCTCTTTTTATGCTAATTTTAACCTTTTCAGCTAACTCCACATAATTTGCACTCATTTCAATCTTTTTGTGACTAACTGAGCCAAAATGTGCTGTCTCTTCTTCCATTTGGTAATTTCAGCTTTTTCTGCCTTTTTAGCTACTTTTCAGCTATTTTTGTGCAAATTTCAGCTTTTTTCAGACAATTTCTATTTTTTTTTTGTGCTCATTGTTGCTTCTTTCATCTTAACTGGGCAAACATGTTCTGTCAGCTTTCTTCTGCTAATTTAAGCTTGTTCTGACTTTTTGGCTACCCTTTTAGCATTTTTACCTCATTTCAGCTGTTTTCAGTTAAGTTCAGGTATTTTGTGGTAATTTCTGCTACTTTTAGCCAAAGTAAATTATTTCTGCAAATTTTAGTTTGTTATGCTCTTTTTAAAAAAATTCTGCTAATTTCAACTTTTTCCACTAGCTGGTTTGGGCTAAATTTAGGTTTTTCAGCTAATTACATGTATGTTTTAGCTCATTTCAGCTCTTTCAACTTCTTTCTGGTAGTGTAATGCATTTTCAGGCATTTTTAATCTCTTTTTTTCCTAACCAACATATTTAGCTAATTTCCTAAATTTTGTACTCATTTTTGCTTATTTAAACCAAATTCAGCAAATATGTGTTCTTTCTGCTTTCTTATGCTAACGTAGGCTTGTCCTTCCATTTCAGCTACATTTCAGCATGTTTTTAGCTAATTTCAGCAGGTTTTCAGCAAGTTTTTCTGCAATAAGCATTCACACCACATTTTCGCAGGAAACGCAATTTCTGTAGTTTATAGTTTGTTGTTGGACTTTTGTTTTATTTCTGTCCAAACTGCTCCAATGTGTTCCACAAAAGGAGGCTCATTTCTTTCCGAAGCTTGAATTTACATTATTTTGCAGCCAGCCCAAACCTTTAATGACATCCTACATCACGGTGATTTCAGCCAGCACCTGCTGCAGGCTCCGAGCATTGCTCTCCAAACAATGTGTAATGTGGTTTTTGTGAACTGGGAGGCAATTTGGAGGTTTCAAAAACAATGTTATCGTTGCACATTAGAGAATGTACCTGCTGCTGCAGCAGAGCCTATAGTTTGTATTCACGAGCATTAACGCAGATACAGGTAATGTCTGGTAATGTTCAGGTCATGGATTATTAACCATAATCACAGTGCTTGTTTTAGATAGATCATACGTGCCCATTGTTACCAAACCGCCTTTTTATTTTACCAGAAAGACAGACAGACAGACCGATACATGGAAAGATAGTCTTACATTCTGCAGAACACACTGCTTTCGTTTCAGCTCTTTTCATCTACCCGCATTCAAATGACGCCGCTGAAATTGACATGCGCAAGCAAAATGTTAATCAAACAAACCCATTTCTCCTCAACAGCTAAAGCAAACAAACGGGCCTCAACTTCCCCATTCAAGTCAGAATGACAGTGCAACACAACAGCGGTGAATGCAGTCTTCTTTATTCAGGGAACGTCAGCCACGCGCTATTCTGTTGAAAATATCAACTTCAGATGTTGAGGGGAAGACGGGCGTTTTGTCTGCCTTTGTTGGTTCGGGCTTGATATGCCGCGTGAGCCTTTCAAGCCATTTGTTAAGACTCAATTTCTTCCTCTGTTACATCTGCAGATTACGTTTCAAGCAAACAACCAGCAACATGAAGGCACAGGAGCGCTATTATAGTGAGAGAATGACAACTTGCATAGGCAGAGAGCAACGGGTATAAAAGAAAAGGATAAGTAAAAAAAAGGGGTTGATGTAAAGAAAGCGAGGAAGATTGGAAAGAGATGGAGGTAGAAGTGATGAGCTGCTATGGTGACGGGATGTATGCATTTGTGAATTGTAATAACGCTTGCATGCATGCTATGCAAATGAGAAAAGCTTTGTTTGATGCTCTGGCCTTAAACGTACCGGTAGTCCTCCTCTTATTATTTTCCTTTCACCTTATGGTCTTTCTTTTGTGCAGACGCTTCAGTTTATCCATTCTTGAAGCAACAAAGGAACTTACAACTTGTAGAAAATTCATACTTCCTGTTTCTGGATACAATTAAAGGTGAAGTGATTTCCATCAGACAGACATGTGTCGTCTTAACGAAAAACAAAGCTTCTTATTCTGACTAAACATGACTCCATATTCCGGCTGTGTGGTTCATTGAATTGCAATTGTGATTTCCACTCCAAACAATTCCCAAAAGAACATAATCCATGCGTTACTTTTACCTGGTTCTCCTTTTCGGGTCATGGGGATTGCTGGTATCTATCTCCAGCAGTCAATTGTGAAAGAAGCGGGGGACACCGTGGACAGGTCTCCAGTCCATCACAGGAACACATAGAGACAAACAAGACAAACAACCATTCACTCTTTCTTTCACACCTAGGGACAATTTAGAGTTACCAATCAGCCTAACATGCATGTTTTTGGTCTGTGGGAGGAAACTGGAGTACCCGGGGGGAAAGAAACACACACACATGCACAGACAGAACATACAAACTCCACTCAGAAAGGTCCCCGTCTGAATTTTTTTTAAGTGAGGACAGAAGATGCAGAGGACAGAGTGAAATGGAGGAGGATGACTCACTGCGGCAACCCCTGAAGAGGAAAAGCCAAAAGAAGATTCTCACTGTGAGACAGCATTACCAAAAAAGCAATATACTGTATTTTCTGCCGTAAACGTCGTACCGCCCTATAAGTCACATCAGTACAAATATGTCTAATGAAGTGGAAAAATCCCTAAATATAATAATAATAATAATACCCTGATGCATGCTCAATAATCCAGGTAGAAAAATCAAAAAAAGCTAAGTCTGGTCCTCTGGACATTCAATGTCCTGGTCCTCAATCCAGAGGGCCAGACTTAGCTTTTTAAAATAATAATAATAATAATCGTTTTATTTAAAAGTGCCTTTCAGGACACCCAAGGACACTTCACAGTAAGAAAACAAACAAACACAGTTCAAACATCAGCAGTAACAAATTTGAAATATAAAATAAATAAAGAATATAAAATACATTTAGTAAAGTTAATGATAAGCTAGTCTAAAGAGATGTGTTTTCAGGGCAGTCTTGAACAGAGAAAGGGAGGTGGTGTTTCGAAGGTCTGGCGGTAGAGCGTTCCAGAGGTGAGGGGCAGAGCAGGTGAAGGCCCTGCTCCCCATGGTGGAGAGGCGGGCAGAGGGTACATGGAGATGTAGCGAAGAGGAGGATCTGAGAGAGCGTGATGGGATGGAGATTTGTAGGAGGTCAGATAGATAAGGAGGGGCAAGGTTGTGGATAGCTTTGAAAGTGAGAAGAATTTTGAAGACAATGCGTGATTTAACCGGGAGCCAGTGGAGCTGCTGCAGGACAGGAGTGATGTGGAGTGATGAAGGGGGCGGCAGTGGTGTAGTGGTAATGGCAGTCGTCCCCCGATCAGAAGGTTGGAGGTTCGAATCCCGGTTTCCCACACCATGTGTCGTTGTGTCCCTGGGCAAGACACTTAACCTCGAGTTGCTCCTGGTAGGACTGGCTGGCGCCTTGCATGGCGGTCTACCACTACCGGAGTATGAATGTGTGTGTGAATGGGTAGATGGCTGGTGCTGTAAAGCGCTTTGGGGTCCCTCACAGGGGGCTGGGAAGCGCTATATAAGTAAGCTCCATTTACCATTTACCATGTGGTTATAGGAGGAGGTTTGAGTGATGACACGGACAGCTGAGTTCTGGACCATTTGTAGCTTGTGGAGAGATTTGTTGTGGAGGCCATAAGCCGTTTTTGCACGGCACGGCCCTCCCCGGCCCAGCCCGGCTTCTAACCCGGGTTTGTGTTGTTCGCATTTGCCTTCTCGGGCCGGCGGCAGCCCGAGATTTGGAACCCCACCGACGGAGGTTCTAATCGGGCCGAGCTCCCGGGCCCAGTTTGACGTCATGTACTGCTCATCATTTGATTCGTTGTTTGCAGCAAGGGCGGGACTGCTGTGTGTTGAGTCATCAACTCGTTCTAACAACAACGTCAGCGTGAGCTGAATTTCATTAAAATTTAACTACAGAAACCCCTAAAAAAATTGTTAGCTGAATTAGTGTTTCAGAGTTTAATTTTTGTTAATAACTGATTACAAATCAGCTTATGTTAGAACGTAAATAACACGAAGCGCGCACCCATACAGAGGATTTCCGCCTTTCAGCGCGAGCTGAATTTCATTAAAATATAACTAATATTCTCTAACTCTTGCGCGTAGCCAGGATTTTAAAATATAACTAATATTCTCTAACTCTTGCGCGTAGCCAGGATTTTACGAGGGGCGATTCCTTTATAGGAAAAGTGGACTCCTGGAAAAAGTAATACGCCTCGGTGGCTCACTGGAAGACCATCGGCTTGCCGCTCTAAACTTTATCTCGACTCGGGTTCGATTCTCACCTGGTTCAACTTATTTTACGTTTGTCTTTTATTGGAAAAAAAAAGGAGTTTGTGTTATGCCTGTGGTTAACACAAACTCCTTTTTTATCCAATAAAAGACAAACGTAAAATAAGTTGAACCAGGTGAGAATCGAACCCGAGTCAAGATAAAGTTTAGAGCGGCAAGCCGACGGTCTTCCAGTGAGCCACCGAGGCGTATTACTTTTTCCAGGAGTCCACTTTTCCTATAAAGGAACCGCCCTTCATAAAATCCTGGCTACGCCCATGACTAATAATAATCTCTGCACAATGCGAAATGAGCGGGGGCGGGCCAGGCTGGGCTCCGGGACGAGCTGGGCGGGGAGGGCTGTGCAATGCAAAAACGGCTATAGAGAAGGGACTTGCAGTAGTCGATCCGGGAAGGCACAAGGATGGCTGTGGAGCGGGGTGTTAGAGAAGGACGGAGACGGTTAATATTTCGGAGGTGGAAATAGGCAGACCGAGTAACATTGTTGATGTGTGAAGTGAAGGAGAGAGTGGTGTCGAGGATGACACCGAGACTCTTGAACTGAGGGGAGGGGGATAGCAGAGAGTTGTTAGGGGGGATGAGAAGATGTTCTGATTTTGAAATAGAGTTTTTGGTACCAACAAGAATGATTTCTGTTTTGTTGCTGTTTAGTTGAAGGAAATTGTTAGAAAACCAGGGATTTAGCTCATTGAGACAGTCGGTGAGGATGGAGGGTGGGTGGATGGAGTTTGGTTTTGCTGACAAGTAAAGCTGTATGTCATCAGCATAACAGTGGAAATGGACGCCGTATTTCTGGAAGATGTGACCTAGAGAAAGGAGGTAAATGATGAAGAGGAGGGGTCCGAGGACAGAGCCTTGGGGGACACCCGTGGAGACAGGAGAAGACTGGGAACGGAAGGAAAATATGTCGCTTTGTGGTGTACGTCGGATCTATTATGTGTCACTGCTGACGCATCGCATTTGTTATGCATCATAGCTGACAAACCCGAAATGTTTCATTCATTCATTCATTCGTTCAACCTTTATTTAAACAGATGAGTCACATTGAACCTCGAAGACTCATTTACAAGTGAGATCTGTTGGACAGACAATAAAAGTGGTGAAAATGACACGTAGGGTTTGGAGACAAAAAAATTCCTAACAGATTTTTGACCTGTGAAGGTAAAAATGTGGTAATGAAAAAAATCTCGCACACAAGCACATAATGACGCCGACATTACGCAGAGGGTGGGGGGATTCAAAGGTGGTTGCAGCCAGCCCGTACTGCAGAGTTCAGATAGAATCACTCAGTTCATGGAGATCTGTGCACACTCATGGGGGGGCTGCCGAGTATGGTCAGAGGCGAGTCCTGAAATGATGACAGAATGTTTATTCAGCTGGGCTCTTCTGAAAAGTCAGTAGAATTCCTCAGCGGAAGGGTTAGGAGGGGCGAGAGCATCAAGTTTATAAAACTTCTGCAGGCGTGTTGAGATAAGGCAGCCTGTCAAGGCCAGTCAGTGAGCCAAATTTTAGATAAACACGATTGTTTTGGGAACAGGCAGAACTTTAATGACATCGACCTTCAGTCTGTGTCGGTCCACTCGCTTCCGAAATGTCCAAATTTAAATGACCAAACAAATGGAACATCCCTAAGAAAATCCCTGAGATGTAATCCATTCAGCCAAAAGTCTGGTTTCTCGAGACATGAACCCAGCCATCATGTAAGGCAGGTAGCCTGACCAGGTCCAGATTAGCCGCCAACGTCTTCCTTGTGTGTTGATGGACCAGGAACCAGACGTATCCAAAAAGCAGGAGCTACTTATCATAAATCCACTTAAATATGCGTTCTTAAGATCCACATATCACAGTAGAGATAGACACGTCATCAAGTCTTCCAAGTCGATGAGATATCCAGCTGTGTGCATGTCAACAGGGCAAATCGGCTCATCCACAGCCTGTCTTCTTGTTGAAGAAATGTTATCAGTTGTGTTGAGGGACCAACTGACCAAATTGAAGCTGATAGTGTATGATTCGGGAGATTTTGAAGAAGAGAGGCTCTCAGAGTTTCACAGACAAGACAAAGCAAAAGCAAAGCGGAGACCGAGAGGAGACGTCCCGCCCTTGAGAAGAGCAAGTGTTGAATGTTAAATGTGGACCGGTGTTGTGCCAAAAATCGATTGGCTGCCAAATGGAAGCCGTGGGCGCATGCACGGGAGGACTTTAACAAAAATTTAACAAGACTAACACAAACGTCAAATCAGCTTCATTTTGCTGGGGCGGCACAGCGAAATGAAGCTGATTTGACGTTTACTCCAAGCAAGCTAGATGAAGGTGGCAGCTATGGCAAGCCTATTGTGTCATTAATAGCCACTTTTACCTATTACATGATACAACAAAATGTCATACTACTCGAGTGCCATCTAATGGCTAAAATGGTAGTGTTCAATATTTTTAATAATAATAATAATAATAATGAATTTAATTTATAACGCACTTTTCATTTATGAAAATCTCAAAGTGCTACAAAGTGCAACAAAATTAAAGGTCAAATAAAACAAGTGATAAAACAAGTGTAGGGATATAATACTAGTCAGTTTTGCTGACTGTACAATATTCCAGAATGAAAGTTTTGTGTAGATTTTATCTGACACAAACTTATCATCAATATTCACGAGTTCTCTCTTTTTGGATCAATATCAATAATTCTGTGGCTAGACCAGATGTAATTCACAGGAAACGTTAAACTTATGTTGGTACAGCAGGACTGGACCATTTATTTAACATAATTATAAATTACATCACAACATATGTACATGATTGGTTGATCATTTTTCCTATAATTAACTTCAGCATGAGTATACGCGTCCGTAACTTCATAGGAACAACAGAACACAAGTTATGGGTGTTAATAACTTATATCTCTGCTGGCACAATAAACTTAAAGTTTAGTTACATAAAGTAAGAAAGTTTCAGTGAAGAGAAAATGGAGGATTAAAGAAGAGAGGTATTATCTTGATCTTTCTTGTCTTGAACCACTTTGGACATGTCTGCCTGCCTGGGAGGAGTCGACGAGGGACACGCCCCCAGAAACCATCTTGGCTACAGCAAACTGGTTGGTCCACATAAGTTGCTTACTTGGTGGGTTAACTTCAGTGTGCTTTGGACTACTCTGACTGAGGAAGCCCTCTGGAGTGAGGGTGAAACGTTTCTGCTAAAAAGAAACTGTCCAGATGAACTGATTGAGAATGAGCGGATTTGATACCTGGACTATTGAGAATTAACTTTCTTATCTTGATGTGTTTTAACCAGAAACATGGCAGCTCTCCGGCCGATCTCGGCTACACGTTGGTACCCTTGGCAAAGCATTTTGACGACTTGTTATCTCGTGAAGACGGTCAGTCCCTAGTTGGTCCAACTGGCCAGTTTGTTTACCATTCTCAGCGTCTCCAGACGTCTGCCTTGACTCGAACCGAAAGTAACGGCAGTTCCTGGTTTGGCTTTTCAAGATAAGAGCTTCCTTTGAAGGAATCTCACTAAAAGAGAGCTTTTTCAGCTCGAAATGGATTTATAACAGGCATGTTATAAATCTTTTAACTGAATGACGTGGCCTTAGCGTGTGACTGGCGTTCATTCAGCTCTTTGGGGAACCTCATGGCTTGAGGTCCTCCACCGACTCTGAAAGTTCCAGCAAATAAATAACAAGGCTGCTGCAGAACTTGAAGTCCTGCAGAAGAGTTATGGTGCTGTCCGTCTGTGGGCAATTTGTTGTCCGAGTTTTAAATTGATAACCCTTTAAGTCAAGTCAAAGTCAAAGTCAAAGTCAACTTTATTGTCAGATCTGCAATATGTACAGTGCAGGACATACACAGGACCGAAATTGCGTTTCTCTCAGTCCCTCGGTGCAACAGTAAACATCTAAACATTGAAACACTGAAACATATAATAATAGACATAAGCATAAAATAGTAAAACTAACACTGTCCTGAGTTTTTTGCATAGTGGTATAAGAGTATGAAAATTTACACCAACTCTAAAACTAAAACATTAAACATTTAATGAACATAATATTGTCCTGAGTTTTTGCATACTAGTATAAAAAAAGAGTATAAAAAGTATAACTAAAATAAACTAAAGGTTTCTAGCATTGACATTTGCAAAGTGGCAAAGCAGCGTATGAGTCAATGTACACAGTATATGTATGAGGTAGTAGTTGATGTTGTTGTAGAGGCAAAAAGTGGCATATGCAGTAAGGCACATTGGGCATCCCTAAATAAGACCGTTCAGAGCACACTGTATATGTACCAGCAGTGGTGTAGATATTAGAGTAGTGTAAATAAATGTAAACAGTAGTAATTACATGTAAGCAGTAGTAATAAAAGTAAACAGTATTAATAAATGTAAACAGAGAATGTAAACAGTATTATGATTATAGGCAGTGATGTAATACAGACATTAGTGCAAGTATGAGAAGTAGTGCAAACTGTATGAGCACATGACCGAGAGTTTAGTGAAAACCCGTTTGATGACACAGAGTCTAGTGTTAAAAACTTTGTGTTGAGTGATAATATGTGAGAAAGTTTTAGTGTTAAGGCAGTTCAAATGGGAGGGGAGGCAGAGCAGGCAGAGTGTTTAGCATTCTGACTGCCTGATGAACAGAGCTGTCTCTCAGTCTGCTGGTTCGAGCCTGGAGACTCCTCAGTCTCCTCCCTGATGGCAGCAGTCTGAAGCAGCTGTGTAGTGGGTGTGTGGGATCACCTGCCATGCGGTGGGCTTTCCGAGTGAGGCGTTTGCTGTGTAAGTCCTGCAGTGAGGGCAAGGAGGTGCCCACGATCTTCTCAGCTGCTCTCACAATGCGCTGGAGGCTCTTGCGGCATGATGCAGTACATGCACCAAACCACACAGTGATGCAGCTGGTCAGGACACTTTCTATGGCACCTCTGTAGAAGGTGCTCATGATGGGGTTGAAGCTCCAGCCCTTTTCAGCTTGCGGAGAAAGTAGAGACGCTGGTGAGCCTTCTTTGCCAGTGCTGCAGTGTTCCTGCTCCAGGACAGGTCCTTTGAGACGTGCACTCCCAGGAACTTGGTGCTGTCTACTCTCTCCACTGCGGTGCTGTTGATGGTCAGAGGGGGATGTTGGGCATCCCTCTTCCTGAAGTCCACAACAATCTCCTTTAACAAAGGATTGTCAAAATGCCCAGCTAGGCACCTCTAAAGCACTTTGATAACAGTTTCTATTTTAAATGTGCTCTATGAATAAAGTTGACTTGAACTGACCTCATGAGCCAAGGATGATCTCTATTAATTTCAAGGTCACTGGTGATCTCTGTTAAAACCTTGTCTGTGCTCTAATATGACATCAGAGTATCATAGACATGCCAAACCCTTTGTTCCCTAGATTGCATCTATCTGTCCATCCATAAGACAGTCCACAATAAGTGGTATATGGCATAACTCCACGTGTGTGTAGCATCTAAAATGTAATTTGAAGATGGCTCCATAATTACAACCTTCACCAAAGAAATCTTGAGGGTTACTCACAAAGTCTACTTTGATCTTAAAATGTTTTGGATAGGCTGATAGTCATCAATAGGATACGTTCTTATACAGTATTGCAACAGAGCTGTAGTTTCACGTTTAATTTAAATTTTTGTTGATTTCTACCCCGGACAACAGAATTTTCGGTGGAACTGACCTTTAGCTCCACCACAATCATGTATTTACTTAATAGATAAATGTTTTCACATATTCAGGATTATTGTAAGGGAATTCATGCTATGGAGTTATTTTGATGACTCCCAACTCTTTACTAAAGGCATGTAAGCATTCAATTAATGAAATGTTATTAATCCACCATGAAATGGGACAATTTGTGGTGGAATAAACTGTTACATCATGAAACATGGAAGAATTTTTTTTTTTGTGGAAAAAGACGTGCGGCCCCTACAACATAGCAGCACTATATATAACGGTAGGTGAGTTTGTTTGCTTTATTTTTGTCTAAATTTGAATAAATACTTTGTCAAATATTGTAAGAATAGGTTGAACAGATAATAATTTCACAATTAAGGGAAAATCAATGTTATCAAAAAGGAATAAATACAATATGTTTCCAAACTGAAAGAGCAATTGTGGTTATTGGATTTCAATTTTGATTAAAAAAACGTCTGATTATGATTTGTTCCATTATTGCACAGGATTGAGGTCAACTACTTAGACCTTATAATCCAGGTGGTAAAAATTAATTCAACTTTTATTTATAATGGTTAGTCTCATTGAGCCTCGAGGGCTCGTTTGCAAGAGAGACCTGATTTTAACAAAGAATGATGACAACATAGACAAGAATGACAAAAGTAGACAATCATAAAAAAGCATATAAATGGAAAAAATAAATGGAAAAAATTTATAGTAAAAAATGAATCAAAAGCAGTTACATTATAAAGTGATGTAAAATACTAAAAACAGGAACATGTCTGCGTTGGTTTTTGCCAGGAACTTAGCAGATGTTTAAAGCCACTTAGAGAGAGCTTCAGATCTTTTTGCAAGATATTCCAGGAAACAGGAGTGGAATAAGAGAATGCCCTTTTGCCTAGTTCAGTCTGAGGGAACACTGCATGTAATAATGTCCTGGGAGCGCACGCTGTAGCTGCACTCACATATAGACATGTAGGAGGAGATGCATGAAGGTAGCAGACCAAGAAGTGATTTAAAGATGAAAATGTACCAGTGGAAGAGTCTGCGTGAAGTTAATGATGACCAGTTAACCAGTGAATACAGGGTGCAGTGGTGGGTATGATAATCACAGCTAGTTATGAATCTTAGCACATCATATAGACAGCATCCAACATCTGCAGGGTGCTTGTAGGAGCGTTCCTGTAAATAATGCCACCATAGTTGATGGAAGGAAGGAAAGTCAAAGTTACAAGGCGTTTCCTAGCATTCAGAGTTAGACAGGATCTATTTCTGAAAAAGAAACCCAGTTTTACTTTCAGTTATTTTGACATGACATGACATGATTGTTTGGTCCAGTGTTTTTTTTTTTTTTTTTTTTTTTTTTTTTTCCATTTATAGATGGCCTCCCTTCACACCTTATAGCCATCCTCTCACTCCAATATGTATTTTTTTTTTTTTATAGAGAGAAAGAAAGAAAAGAGAAAGTGAGACAACAAAACAACAATTATCCACAAAAAGAGCACAAGGCAAACACACCAAACCTCCGTCCACAATCCTGCAAAGCACATGACAGAGCACAGCAACAAAACATACAAGCATAAAGACTGATAATATTCATGACCTTGCATTAGATTTCTATATATAAACATACCCATACCTACAAGTATATATACAGTATACATACATATATATTTATATTCATTTATATACCCATCTACATATATCTACATATACATCCCTACATCCATTTGTGTGTGGTTGTGAGCATGCATAAGTGAATAAGGTTCCTCCAATAGAACATTTAGTAGCGAATGTGAAGCATCAGAGATCTGTCCCTCCAAAGCCCGAGACAGACGAAAGGGCGATCAGAGCCCAAGACCCCAGGAAGGACCCCGAGCCCAGAGTCCCCAGGACCACCCGAACAGGACGAGCCACTCGTCAACTCCCCAGATCCGACCAAGGGGAAGAACCGGACGAACCCCACCAGGGACCACACACAATGACCCCCCGGGGTCAACAGCGACAAATACACAGGCCCCCGCCGGAGCCCGCTGCACCGATGTAGCCCCAGGGCCGGTCGCCGATGCTCGGGCACCGGGGACGCCCACCCCTCAGGTCCAGACCCGACAGGACCAGAGGACCCGAGCCCCACCAGGCAGCCACCAGGCCGAGCCGACAAACGCCCAAGCGCCCAGCCCCAGATAGTGAGGGTCCCAAGCACGCCCGCGGGCAGAGGAACACCCACCAGGGGGCCACGTGGCAGGAGTGCGACACTAGGTAGCCTCAGAAGTATCAGAGAGGGGGCAGTCCAAGTCCCAGCCTGACACTTAAACATTCATACACAGATACACTCATTCAGACCCACCCTCATCCTCACCCTCAGACATAGAAAGACAAACAGTAACGACACACTCCATTCATAATCCCGATGCACACTATATACCCCCCAGGTCCAAGACATGTACCTGCTTCCTACATGGGGCAGCCCACATCCAAACCCAGGAGGTAGGCCCATTCATTGTTTGGTCCAGTGTTAACATGTGATCTTGCCTCTTCTTGGCTACTCTGGCAAAGCGTTGTATTTCTGGAACAGGAGCGACGTACTGAAGGTATAACCAAACCCCAGTATGGATCCCATCATGATCCAGTCTGACAGTAAAGTTAGTTTCAGATGTTGCTGTAGATTCTCAGCCATCAAGGACTTGGAAAATTAAAAGAACAGATAAAGCAACTGGACTTCTGTGCTGCAGCAATTAAGATTTAAACAGCATGAGGTCGGTATCATTATTATCAATAAATGGATCGATCCACTTACCCCCACCTCACTGACTTAAAAGTCAGATGAAATGCGGCATGACTGTTCAGACTGCAGTGGTTTGAAAAATATTGGATATGCATCAGATTTAGTAAGAACTGGAAAATTTGGATTTGTGACATTCATTTGGGATGCATTTGCCTGCGGTGTGAATGCAGCATTGTCTTTTAATGTCTTTGGGGTTTTGTGTTTTTTCCTTCAGTTTCTCGTGGTTGTATTTTCAGTCAACTTTATTTAGACGGGTTAATCCCATTGAGCCTCAGGGACTCATTTACAAGAGAGACCTGATGTTAAAGCTGCTGTATGTAACTTATTTTTTAAACATATTTCTTCACTCTGCCACTATCTCCTGATATATTGATGTTTGACAGGTAATCTCTGAAAAAAAACTATAGTCCTCTAGCGTCTCCCGGTGGTAATAAAAGCATTTATAAAAACCAGAGTGCCCCGCGGTTAACCAGCCAATAAAAACAGCCAGCTAATAAAAACAGAGCTTCTCACTTCTCACCCACTAACCCACGCTCCCGCCTGTCAGCCCGCAGCGACCGCGCAGGTTCTCGTTGAAATAATTGCAAAGCGATGCAAAACTGTTTTGTATGTGACACAAATGTATTAAATATCCCTTCTTCATCCCTGCTCTGGACTTTTCTTTTGTTTTTTTGCCAAAAGTCAAGTGATCGCTTCTTCCTCCAGACCTCGACTGACAGAAATGAGGAAGTCACGTGCAAATTAAATCATGTCCAACGTGGCTGCGTGAAGCTCTGCAGATTTCAGGGTGTTTTTGTTTTGCTGGACCAGTGCTCCATGTTTTTATTTTATTTTTTTAGAACGTTTTATTAACATATAATCACAGAATTTTGCAGCGGCTGAAACGGGACGTAGTGGAGGCGGAGCATTCCAGGCTGCAGCGCGAGCGAAGGGAAGCTCTGAGTGAGGAGGGACCAGAAACGTGTCTCTGTTCAAAATGTTTCTAAGTGCCAGCGTGTTCAAAAACTACATATTGCAGCTTTAACAAAGAATGATGACAATGGTGGACAATCATAAAAAGCCTACAAATTGAGAAGAACAAATAAAATAAAATTATATTTAAAAACAAAATAAAAACTGCTCGTTCCCGGTGAAAGTTGGACTCGGCCAAGGTTGCCCTTTGTCACGATTCTGTTCATAACTTTTATGGACTGAATTTCTAGGCGCAGCCAAGGTGTTGAAGGGATCCGTTTTGGTGACCTTAGGATCGCGTCTCTGCTTTTTGCAGATGATGTGGTCCTATTGGCTTCATCAGGTCGTGATCTACAACTTTCGCTGGAGCGGTTTGCAGCCGAGTGTGATGCGGCCGGGATGAGGATCAGTTCCTCCAAATCTGAGGCCATGGTCTTGAGCCGGAAAAGGGTAGCATGCCCTCTCCGGGTCGGGGAGGAGGTCCTGCCCCAAGTGGAGGAGTTTAAGTATCTCAGGGTCTTGGTCACGAATGAGGGAAAATGGAGCGTGAGATCGATAGGCGGATAGGTGCAGCGTCTGCAGTGAAGCGGGTGCTGTACCGGTCTGTCATGGTGAAGAGAGAGCTGAGTCAAAAATTACAATTTACCAGTCGATCTACGTTCCTACCCTCATCTATGGTCATGAGCTTTGGGTTGTGACTGAAAGAACGAGAACTCGAATACAGGCGGAGGAAATAAGTTTCCTCCGCAGGGTGTCTGGACTAGAGATAAGGTGAGAATCTCAGTCATCTGGGAGGGACTCGGAGTAGAGCCGCTGCTTCTCCACATCGAGAGGAGCCAGTTGAGGTGGCTCAGGCATCTGGTTAGGATGCCTCCTGGACGCCTCCCTGGGGAGGTGTTCTGGGCACATTCCACTGGGAGGAGACCCAGAGGAAGACCCAGGACACGCTGGAGGGACTATCGTATGTTTCTCGGCTGGCCTGGGAACACCTTGGGGTCCCCCTGGAGGAGCTGGCCCAAGTGGCTGGGGAGAGGGAAGTCTGGGCCTCCCTACTTAGGCTGCTACCCCCGCGACTCGACCTGAAGAGAATGGATGAATGGATGAATGGATAAAAACAGCTTGATTGTAAAGCAATATAAAATACTAAGACAGGAGCATGTCTGCATTGGTTCTTGCCAGGACCTTAGCAAATGTTTGACGCCACTTAGAGAGGTCAAGGTCGAGAACTTCAGATCTTTTTGCAAGGTGTTCCAGGAAACAGGATCAGAGTAGGAGAAGGTCCTTTTGCCTAGTTCAGCCCTCACTGAGGGGACACTGCATGTACAGTAATGCATTTAGGGACTTTACAGGACATAAAGCAGGGGACGTAGAAGCTCGATGGTCAGTGCTGGGGCCTCATCATCCTGAGGCTGCAGGTTTGAGCCTGGGTTGCATCAGAAAGGGCGTTCGACATGAAACATTTGCTCCTTTATGCGAGGTCACTAACTGTGGTGACCCCTGAAGAAGGAAGCAGCCAAAAGGAAAGATAAAAAAAGGACAGAAGGTAACTGTTTCTGATGTCCATTTTGAAATCTGAAAAAAATGTATTTCCATTTTTTTCATTCAACTTTTATTTATACAGGTTAGTCCCACTGAGCATCGGGAACTCGTTTACAAGAGACCTGCATTTTACAAAGTGTGATGATGACAACAGTGGACAATCGTAAAAGAAAGCAAATTGAGAAGAACAAATGAAAGAACAGGAACAGGAACATGTCTGCATTGGTTTTTCCCATGAACTTACCAGCTGTTTGAATCCACTTAGAGAGGTCAAGGTCGAGTGCTTCAGATCTTTTATTTTTAAAAGTCGTATTTCCACTCCGAACATATACATCTAAAACAAAAGACTAGATGTCTTCAGTAGCACATGACGGAGTAGTGTGGCAAAAAAATACAACTTTTAAGTTTTTTCTCTGTTGAAGCTACCGGTACTTTGTTTAAGAATACCAGTTTGTGTGCTATAAAAAAAAAAAGGATGGGTTTTGTGTGTATGCACCGTTCATGAATATAGCCAACAGACTCCAACTCGGAGGACTCCAGAAATACCACTGAGGCAAACTTTACCACTAAAACGCAGGAATACATCCAAACCCCTGCTCTTCCATGCACCTTACGGGGCAACCAGACTCTGAGACATCAGCAGCGGTGCAATCTTATCCAGGGAGATGCATTTGCCTTACATTTTAGTTTTATTGCTGTCACAAACATGTGAGAAAATCCCTAATTCTGGAAAACAGTGTGAACGTACTCTATATTCAACGGGCGTACGAGTGTGTAGACTTTAATAAGGAGGATCTGTGTCCACAGAGCAACAAACTGCTGACACAGCCTTCGTTTGCCTTCCTTTTTTCCTGCTTTCATCCCAGCAGCACACAGCTTTAACCTAGATCGCCATCTAGTGATGGGACGCCACGCATCACTTTACAGCAGAGATGCGTGTTCAGACTTAATAGAAGAAATTTGCTTGGAGTCTGACATCATTATGAGGAGCTAACTTTCCATTAGGCTATAGATAGATAAGCTCTAATTGCTTTTGTTGAGAGTTAAATGAGTAATTAATGTGTTCTTTAAAGAGCAATGACACAAGTTGCATTTACTTCCCTATACTGTAATGTGTTTTCAAAAAAATATATTTGAGGAATTGTATGAATGCTTCCCAATTGTAGTAGTAGTTGACGGACAGAGGACTCTTTGATCTTAGTTGATATTATCATTGTTTTTAATTGATTTTTTAATTGATTTTTGTTGTTTTATCATTGATTTTACTTGATTTTATCACTTGATTTTATCTTTGATCTTAGTTGATATTATCATTGTTTTTTTATTGATTTTATTATTGATTTTTGTTGTTTTATCATTGATTTTACTTGATTTTATCACTTGATTTTTATATTTGATCTTAGTTGATATTATCATTGCTTTTTAATTGATTTTATTATTGCTTTTTGTTGTTTTATCATTGATTTTACTTGATTTCATCACTTGTTTTTATTTGATCATTGATTTTAGTTGCACTTTGTAGCACTTTGAGATTTTTGTTAATGAAAAGTGCGTTACAAATTAAATTCATTATTATTATTATGTGTTTTAAGTGGCGTTCGTTCTGTTGAATGTTCCGGACTTCAGTATTATTTTGGTTTTAGTCGTTTTGTTTTGGTTCAAAACTTTTTTTCTATGTAATTAAACTTTTAAATGGAAAAGTGAGCTCAAACTGAATAATAAACATAAAAACGTAAAATTACTTTATCCAGACCCAATTTTTAAAAGTTGCACAACGTTTTTTATTTATTTTTTATATAGAGTCCTCAAAAGCATGTGCATGTGTGTGTGTGTGTG
>JBBPBX010034593.1:0-11517 GCA_038048925.1 Garcialebias charrua
ATGTGAACCGCCATGCTGACAGTGTGATTGGAGTTCCCCCGGTTTCTGACCTACACGAAACAGAATGTTTTAGCGAGGCTCTTAGTGCTGTTCCTGCTGAGCCTTCCCTACCAGACTCCCTGTCCTGCAGTGATGGGGAGGACCGTACTGCCTCATGGGTTCAGGATGTGGCCTTGGCTCCATCAGTTGTAAATAATGACCTGCCTCATGACTCGGAGAACTCCTCTATGGACACTGGAGTACTGGCGACTGCTGGTTCCTTACCTCATCTTCCTGATGATGCTGGTTTTGTTCATCCTCCAGACAGTGTGGGAGGGGATGTTGTTCACCGCCTAACTTCACGCTTTGGGGGGGGTTATTAAACCAGTCTGTCACTTGATAGAATCCATGGCTGTCATTGAGGCACTGTATAACAAGGATAATGTTCAACCTGTTATTGATGTGCGAGTTTCCAAATTTTTGTGTATGATTCCTGCCATTGACTAGGATCTTTTTTTTTTTTGGTTTGCATAAGCATCAGTACCATATGTGTTCATTCTGTATAAGGGGGGGTGTAAAAGGCACCTCTTGTTGTCCATGGGATACCGTGAGATCTCGCTTGGCGTCGAACGATCTCTGGTCTCCTGACCCTATTGTAGGGTAGCTATTATGCTGATGTATTACATTGTTGCAGAACACAAAATATTTGTACTGATACTATCTGACACTGTTTTTTTATTTTGTGTAATTCTAGGGGGGTGAATGTAACCTGGTTGTATTTCTCCTTTGTTATAATTACACAAAATGTCTTTTTGTATTGTTGTATTATTGTATATTGTTTCTTACCTGACTGAAACACCACTGTCATTATTTTAGCTGTGTTACTTTAAGATCGGAAGCCCCTCCTTTTTATTTCTTCTTCTGTGGTTTTGTCTTTAAATTGTTTGCGCCCCTTAGACTCTCCCCTTTTGTCACGTCTTGTGGGAGAGAACTTGGAGCGGGCAGTCTGTAACACGTTGTTGTGTGTGTGTTATTCTCATCAGAATAAACCAAGTCATCCTGTTTAAAGACAAACCGTGTCACGGTCTGATCAATCCATAAAACCAGCACAACGCAGAAAGGATCCGGTTACACGTTTACACTGCGCGTGCGTATTGAGGGAAAATTTTGGATGAACGTAATGGCGGAATAAGCGACGGAATACACTTTTAAATGTAAGTTATGTTAAAATGTGGGATTAAATAATTAAAAGCCTAAAGCGGTTTTGATTTATGGCATAAATGATTAAAGCGGATGTTAGTCTTTTGTCATTTGCGTAGATATTTTTTGTATCTTTTGTCAGCTCGTCGTATTATCGCCGCTAAGCTAATTTCTTTTTCTATTTTTTAGCGAGCAAGGAGCAGACCGAGGCTTTTATCAAGCTTAGGAATAAAAACAGCCACCTTTTTACAGGGGCTAAACATTCTACAGCTGTGGCATGGAGGTACAAGATTCATCTTATGCTTCTGAGTACAGTTTCATTAACCCTCATACTGTACATAACCTGCGATCTCTTGTGTTGTGCTGTGAAAACTGTTTTTCAATGGGGGTTTAAGACATTATTTTCCATGTTTCCCCTCTTCATTCATTTTATGTTGATGTTATTAGGGTAATTTTGGAGAAGATTGGCCTGCAGGGTAAAGTAACTCCTCTGCAGGCTAAAAAGAAATGGGACAACTTAAAAAAGAAATACAAAGTATGTACGTGTAATGAATAATATAATTTGTACGTGGTGTGTTAATACAAACCAGATTCCAACAAAGTTGGGACACTAAACAAATTGTGAATAAAAACTGAATGCAATGATGTTGTTAGATATTTATGTAGACTGGTCCTGGGGTTTTGATCTACTCAGAGATGTGACCCAGTTCTGACTGGGTTAAACTGGACCAGCAGCTCTAAAAAGTCTCCCATGGATTCAATATCTGTCAAGGAATAGAGTTTATTTTGCTTGCTACATCACGTAGAAAGGCTGTAATGCACTGTCCCATGTTTCTCCACATGCATCAATTCACATAAGATCCACTGAGATCACACTTAGTCACGCCCCCTCATACAGGAAGAGCTCCCCGTCTGCGAAGGGCGGGGCCAAGACCCTATTGTCAAGTGGTTTTCAGTTTTTAATCTGCAGTTTCCCCCCACTTGAAAGGGTAGCTTGCTTTAGAAGATTTTGGACTGGACTTCACTCAATGACCAAGAATCAATCCTTTCTTTTCTTTTATTTTGAAAGTTTGTTGAGGTCAAAACAGGTCAAAACAGGTGAAAAACCTAAGAGTACAAACAAGAAAATAGTTCAAGAAAATGTAACTCAATAAGCCTACATCAATTAACATATTCCTAAAATTAAATCCTTTTCAAACTAAAATTTACCCTTGAAATTAAGTATAACACATCCACATATGTGACACCCAAATACAATTGAACATATTTTAAATGTTTTTCAGTGATAAACTTTAGTTTAGTTTAGTTCCCCAGTGATACACTTTGGCAGCTCTAAGCTCCCTTAAATGTACAAAATCACATTTAACAAATTACTTTTAGCTTCCACCTTTCATAATAATACACACTTTAACTGCCCTTTAACATATATCATTTGCAATTTGAACTTTGTCACAAGTTTAACAAATTACATTTTTAACCTGAATATAAACATTTTTGACTTGTTAGTCCACAGCTCCAAATACAATATAGTTTAAAGCTCACCGGCTCCTTCTTCCTCCTTTTTCATGAAACAAGCCTTAGTTCTGCAATATTTTCTTAAGTAAAACTTCTCCCAGCACTTCTCTCCCACATTGTTTGCCTTCTGCTGCCCTGTGAGTGAACACCTTCAAACAAATCATCAAATCATCTGCACCTGTAGCAAAACAGTCTGCTGCCCCCTGGCTGGGAGACACCTCAAACCCACAACCAGTGAGAGATGGGCGGGGCCTGGAGCTCAGTTTGGAGCTCAGCTCAACACCTCCCACTCGATCTTCCCACGTAAACCACTGGAAAGATCGTATACACTTGCTCACAGTCACAAACTCCCTGACTGCTGGATGCAGGTTGCTTGGATGCAGGATGCTTGGCTGCAGGATGCTTGGCTGCAGGATGCTTGGCTGCAGGATGCTTGGCTGAAGGATGCTTGGCTGCAGGCCTCACCTCTGGGGCATAGGAGTTTGTCAGGACTCTAACTTTCACATCCCGCACGATGCCTTTGGAGTCTGGGTTGACACTGATGACTCCCCCAAGTTTAAAGTGACCCCTCAATGCATTCTGGTCACACAGCCAAACAACATCTCCGATTGCAACATTCCTTTGTGCAGTATGCCATTTGCTTCTGACAAAGAGATTTGGCCCAGATTCTTTCTCTTTGTAAACCACCAAACGGTCTATTGTGGTAGCTGGAAACGTTACTCCCTCTTGTGCAGCAAGAAAAAATATCTCTTAAAGCATCTTGGCGCTCTGTTACAGTGATAAACCCAGCTGATGAAACTGCCTCCCACTTTGGGGTTCTCACGGTCCTCTTCTGACCAGCAAAACATTTTGCAGCCCGCCAGACCTGGGCAATCGTTTGGGTCAGCCGAGTCAAACTGCTGAAATGTCGCACATCCAGCAGGTTCTGGATTGCAGCACCTGCAGGTGGCCTTCGAAGCTCCAGGTCTGGTGGTTCTTTCTTTACCTGAGCTCTTGTGAGTGCAGCAACGAATGATTTCTTCTGCATCTTTCCAACAGACTCTCTTGCCATTGATGAAACATCCTTAGCAGATTTAATTGGCCACTCATCAGTTGGTAGACTAAGGAAATGTGGGCCTCGCTGCCACTCTGAATTTTCTTCCAAGTCTTTTTTTCTCTTTCTCTTTGAGAAGTTTATCCCAACCATGACATGGACTTTGTCATCTTCCAGGGTGTAGCCAAGGCCAAGAGCTTTGTTGTCTTCCATTTTGAGCTGATTTGGTAGGATTATAGACTTTGGAGTAGTCTCTTGGTCCTGCTTTCCAGCAGACTGTTTTCCACTTTGACCAGAGAAGATCCATGGCTTTAATTCAAACCCACCTGCTCGCAGGATCTCTTCCACATTTTTTGTGATGAGTTTAAGCTGGTTCAAGTTGTTATGAGAGGTCAAGAAGTCATCAACATAGCTATGTTCTTCTATTACTTGACGCTCCTCCACAAAATGGCTGAACTGGGGGAGATTAGCTGTCTCTTTCAGAGCAAGTTGGGCAATACAACCTGCTGGCTTATCTCCAATGTTGACTCTTGTTATTGCAAATTCACCCAGCTCCTCCTCCTCAGAGTCACGCCACAGGAACCTATGCAGATGCACCTCTCGGTCCTCAAGCCACACTGAATTGTACATCCTCCGTATGTCCCCCAGAGCAGCAAAAGTTCCCGTTCGGAATTTGAAGAGCACAGCACGGATTGGGTTGAGGACATCTGGGCCTTTAAACAGGAGATCATTTAAACTCACCCCTTTGCACTTTTGACTGCTGTTCCAGACCAACCTTACTGGAGTTGTGACAGAGTGTGGGTTGGGTGCGATGAGGTGACTGATATACCATACTGGACCAGTCCATACATCCAAGACGTCTTTAGACAACTTTATTGCAGCTCGGCGCTCAACCATCTCATGAACTTGAGCAGTATATGCAGCTTTCCACTCTGGCTGCCTAGCCAGCTGCTTCTCAGTCCTCAAGAATGTGGCTTCGACTGCACTCCTGTTATTAGGTAATGTGGCTGGATCTTCTACCCAGGGATATTTGGCATGCCAATGAGGTTTTTCGCTATGGTCATCAGCAACTATATATGTGAGCCCACTTTTTACCACTTCCAGCTCCCTTTCTTCAGCGAGCGTCATTTCTTTGCCACCTGGCTGGCAGTTTCCACAGCGACAGCCTCCACATCTCGGAACACAGCCAGCACCAATACTATCCCATTTCCACCACTTGAGGAAACTGGATGTAGTAGCACAACTGGATTCCTGAGTTCGGACAGCAATCTTGATTTGCTGTGGGGGATGACTGGGGGCTACACAGATGCGTTCTTCATACCTCACAGCAGCAGCTCTCATAGACCTTGCGAAGTGTGTTCTTGATGTATGAGCTGATACAGTGACCTCCTCAAACAGCTCAGGATGGGTGCCAGCAATTGTCTTTCCCATTGGCCCATCCCACAGCACAAGATCTCCAACAGTACAGATTTTCTGTGGAACCAGCTGGCCCTCTTTGTGGCTTATAAGGAGGTGGATTTCTTTTGGCCTTACCAGGTCACTGAGTGGGATGCCTGGGAAGAACCTTTGCAGCTTTTTTGCGGACACATGTCTATGGACATCTGCAATTTTTTCCAGGCCATAACAAACCAGCTGATGGGACTTGAAAGAGCCTCTTGAGTTGCGGACACGGATTTTCAGGAGGTACCGCTTTGTTTCAACAAAGACTTTCATTCCTCCTACACCATGGACCACAAGTGTGACGTCTTCACTTCTGAGGTTAAGTCGACCTGCTGCCTCATGAGTAATATAATTAGTGTCAGAAGCTAGATCGATCAGGGTCCCAATTTTTTGTCCATCATTAGCTCTGACCTCCAGAAGCATCATTATAACAGGCCACTCCATTAGCCCATTTTCTGCCAGAAGACTTGAGTGACTTTTTGCAACATGGGAGGTTGATGCTGTGTTACAGAACACATCTTGACATTGTTGGGCCAGTTCCGGTGAAAGCTTTTTAAGGAACCCTTCTTGGGCTTCAGTGTAATTCCTCTTGTTACCACCTCCCACTGTGCCACTCCTGCTCCTCCTTTGGCCTGTACTACCTCTAGATGTTTCAGCATTTGGACACAGATAATAATGATGGTCTTTGTCTTTCCTCCTCTCGCATTCAGAATTTCTGCACAGGAATGAAGTTTTGCAGTGATCATCATCAGTGTGGACCTCCAAACATTTCCAGCAGGCTCCCAGTTTTCGTACTGCATCTTTCTTCTCTGTGAGATTGAGCACACGGAATTGTTTACAGAAGTACAGCTTCTTCCCGTGTTTGATATCTCCACAGACGACACACCCTGAGAGACGGCTGCTTAACTGGTTTGTAGTTCTAGTTCTTGCTTGCCTTTGCTCAGATCGAATTTCTTTTCTTGGTAAATCCTCATCCCTCAGTTGATCTAGCTGTTCATAGATGCTTTCTTGACTCTTGAGAAAGGCCAGAAGATTGTCAAAGCGCTTCTCTGGTTTAGTATTTATCTTCTCAGCTGCGTAGAGAAGCCATTCTTTCTTCAACACATCAGGAAGTTTACTTTCAATAGATTTTGTCATTAGGGGGTTCTTCAAAGCACCACTGTCACCAAGTTCATTTAGGTCTTCAAGGGCTTTCTCAACAGTTTGGATTAGTTCAACAATTTTCTTTGGCTGATGACTCCTGACAGGTGGAAGACTCTGGAGTTCCTCAACTATTTCGATTGCAATAGCTGTTTGGTTTCCGAACCTGTTTTCCAGTACACGAAATATGTCGTCTGCTGTGTTGTAGGTTAATAGTCGGAGGTCTTTCATCATCTTCTCATCCAAACTGTTGATGAGCTGGAATTTTTTGACTTCCCTTGACCCGGTGGGTTCTCCTTGCCTCTGAAGAGCCTCCCAGTCTCTTTTCCAACGATGAAAGTCTCGTCTGTTGCCAGTAAACTTGGGGAGGGAGGTCGGCTTCAGTCTAATGGCTGATGTTGGATAGGTGATGGGAGCTCCATTCACAACATTTCCAGCATCTTCCTTAGCTTTTGCTTCAATGAACTCTACTTTTCTGGACATTAACTTTGGAACAATTTGCTCAAGCTCTCTTACACGCATCTGAAAGTCACTCTGCTCAGCCGAAGGGGCCCAGCACTTCCATTGTGTATACAACTCCTTTGCCTTCTTCACCAGTATTTCCATGTAGTCGAACATGAAGTCAAAGGCCTCTTTATTTCCACCAGGTTTAAAGGACATCACACTCTCTACTTTCTCCTCTGCAGCTTTTACTGCCATTTTCAGTTCCTCTTCACCAAAATTTGCCCAGAGCGTCTTCTGGACAAGGTCCTTCAGATCTTTCAATTTCATTTCACACTCACTTTCAGTTTTCTCAATATCAGTCCTTTGCAACTCACTTAACTCTGGGACTGTTTCAGAATCCTCTTCTAGTTTTGCCTCTGCGAGATACTGAGCTTCCACATCTTCATTGGCTTCCATAACTTTGTTAGCCTCAATTATGAGTTTCTTGAAACTGTCTCTGAGCTCCTCTTCTGGCATTATGGTGTGCATCCGGACAACGTTATTGGCAAGTCGGGAGAATAACCTCTTTGCAGATGTTCTGTTACTTTTAAGCTGCTCCAATGACTTTGTCTCAGCCATTTTGCTTTTTAACAGATTTTCTGCTCCAGCCCGTATTGGCGGTTTTTCACTGTCAAGTGGTTTTCAGTTTTTAATCTGCAGTTTCCCCCCACTTGAAAGGGTAGCTTGCTTTAGAAGATTTTGGACTGGACTTCACTCAATGACCAAGAATCAATCCTTTCTTTTCTTTTATTTTGAAAGTTTGTTGAGGTCAAAACAGGTCAAAACAGGTGAAAAACCTAACCCCGGCTTTACACTGCACGCGGCTCCGCCCCGCTCCGGTCCGCAGGTCGCAGCTGAGCGAGTCCAAAGCCCACTGCCTCCGCTCCGCTCAGGTCCACCTGGATGCGCCGCTCCGAGACACGTGCGAGATCGCGCGATAAATCAAGTGAAGTCAGAACAAAACAATTCATTCGGTGGAAGAAGGAGAACAACTGTAGAGAGACTGCTGCCTTGATCTTCTCTCGTAAATAAGCTACATGGTTTGAGCAACAGGAAGTGATGTTTACATTTCAGAATAAAATACGTTTTTATTTATTTATTTCTTGTATTGCGTTTGTAGGCGTAGTCATAGTCATAAATATAATAGTTTAGTCATAGAATAGTCATAAATGATAGTTTGACAGCATTTTTGTACAAATAAATCCGTATAGAGCTAGGATTAGTCCGCCCGTGGTGATTTTATTTTGTAAATACGGAAGTTGTGCTCGTTCCTTTTCCTGTTGGTGCGACGTAATCTTCAAAAGTTGACTCCGGCACAGCTCCGTCATCCGGCAGAAATAGAAAATTTTCTAATTTTGACGGACTGCCGTCCGCTCTCCGCAGCTCGCCGCCGCCGTGCGGAGCCAGTGTAAATTCTGTCATTGATTATAATGGGTGCGTATTTGCTGCGGAGGTCGGACCGGAGCGGGGCGGAGCCGCAACGCATGTGGTGTAATTCCGGGTAAGAGTACAAACAAGAAAATAGTTCAAGAAAATGTAACTCAATAAGCCTACATCAATTAACATATTCCTAAAATTAAATCCTTTTCAAACTAAAATTTACCCTTGAAATTAAGTATAACACATCCACATATGTGACACCCAAATACAATTGAACATATTTTAAATGTTTTTCAGTGATAAACTTTAGTTTAGTTTAGTTCCCCAGTGATACACTTTGGCAGCTCTAAGCTCCCTTAAATGTACAAAATCACATTTAACAAATTACTTTTAGCTTCCACCTTTCATAATAATACACACTTTAACTGCCCTTTAACATATATCATTTGCAATTTGAACTTTGTCACAAGTTTAACAAATTACATTTTTAACCTGAATATAAACATTTTTGACTTGTTAGTCCACAGCTCCAAATACAATATAGTTTAAAGCTCACCGGCTCCTTCTTCCTCCTTTTTCATGAAACAAGCCTTAGTTCTGCAATATTTTCTTAAGTAAAACTTCTCCCAGCACTTCTCTCCCACATTGTTTGCCTTCTGCTGCCCTGTGAGTGAACACCTTCAAACAAATCATCAAATCATCTGCACCTGTAGCAAAACAGTCTGCTGCCCCCTGGCTGGGAGACACCTCAAACTCACAACCAGTGAGAGATGGGCGGGGCCTGGAGCTCAGTTTGGAGCTCAGCTCAACACCTATAAATTAGTAATGACACTGGACATCTCTCTCTCTTCCGGATGCTGATCATATCAGAGAGCCAGTGCTGTAAGCTGTAACCTTTTCCTGCCTTTACTTTAATACAATTGATAAAACTTAATTCAGGTTTCCTTTATTTATTTAGTATGAGTTGCCACTTCTGAGGGAGATCCGAGACTGGGGGTGGACGTGTGGGGCTGGAGGCAGGTCTTGTGACCCGGAGGAGGTGTCTCAGGGCTGCACTCAGCTCCTCAACGTAACAATGTGGAGGTGCCAACATCTAATATTTTATTCAGAATAGAACACAAATCACAGATCAAAAGTTTAAACTGAGAGAATGTATCATTTTAAGGGAAAAATATGTTGTTTCAAAATTTCATGGCGTCAACAAATCCCCAAAAAGTTGGGACAAGTCCATTTTTACCACTGTGTGGCATCCCCCCTTCTTCTTACAACACTCAACAGACGTCTGGGGACAGAGGAGACCAGTTTCTCAAGTTTAGAAATAGGAATGCTCTCCCATTCATGTCTAATACAGGCCTCTAACTGTTCAATCGTCTTGGGCCTTCTTTGTCGCACCTTCCTCTTTATGATGCACCAAATGTTCTCTATAGGTGAAAGATCTGGACTGCAGGCTGGACATTTCAGTACCCGGATCCTTCTCCTACGTAGCCATGATGTTGTGATTGCTGCAGAATGTGGTCTGGCATTATCTTGTTGAAAAATGCAGGGTCTTCCCTGAAAGAGATGACGTCTAGATGGAGCATATGTTGTTCTAGAACCTGAACATAGTTCTCTGCATTAATGGTGCCTTTCCAGACATGCAAGCTGCCCATGCCACAAGCGCTCATGCAACCCCATACCATCAGTGATGCAGGCTTCAGAACGGAGCATTGATTGGCGTTCCAGCCACTTGTTGCTACTTGTCCCAACTTTTTGGGGATTTGTTGACACTGTGAAATTTTGAATCAACATTTTTTTTTCTTTAAAATGTTACATTTACTCATGTAGCAGCATAAATGGTATGCTGCCACTTTAAGGCTAATTACGGCTGCTGCATATAATAATAATAATAATAATAATGAATTCAATTTATAACGCACTTTTCATTAATGAAAATCTCAAAGTGCTACACGGTGCAACAGAAATTAAATGTCAATAAAACAAGTAATAGAACAAGTAAAATCAATAACAGTATCAACTAAGATCAAAAGTAGAATCATGAGGAGGCAGAGTATGCTCGGTTGAAAAGAAAGGTCTTCAAGCCGCTCTTAAAGTCAACCACAGACTGTGGGACCCTCAGACAGTCAGGAAGAGAGTTCCACAGGCGGGGGGCAGCCACACTGAAAGCCCGGTCTCCCATGGTCCTTAATTTGGTTCTCGGAATGTGAAGGAGATTACTGTTCTGTGACCGCAGCGACCGGGTGGATGAGTGTGGAATAAGAATATCCTTCAGATAATCTGGTGAAGTTCCATGTAAGCATTGATGTGTAATGAGAGCAGTTTTGTACTGAATTCTGTAGGCGACAGGAAGCCAATGAAGGTTATGAAGAATGGGCGTAATATGTTCAAATTTACGAACTCGCAACAAGATCCTTGCAGCACTGTTTTGAATATATTGAAGTTTCTGAAGGTTTTTGCCAGGGATTCCAATAAACAGGGAGTTGCAGTAGTCGAGCCTGGAGGAGACAAAAGCATGGACGAGCTTCTCAGCATCGGAAAAAGTTAGGGATGGGCGAAGTCTAGAGATGTTTCGAAGATGGAAGAAGCAAGTTTTAAACAGAAGCTTAATGTGATTTTCAAATGTAAGATTGGAGTCCATTTTTATTCCAAGATTTGTAACAGAGGTGGAGAGGGGGATGTCTTGTCCAGAAAAGGAAAGTGTTGTTATAGTAGATGTCTGTACCTGGTGAGGGGTGCCAATCAGTATGGCCTCGGTCTTGGAGCAGTTTAATTGAAGAAAGTTCTGATTCATCCATGCCCTAATTGCCTCCAGGCAGGCAGAGAGGGCAGTGAGTGAAGATGGAGATGACAAGGTGGAAGATGAGGATGCTCCAGTCCTGATGTAAAGCTGTGTATCGTCGGCATAACAGTGAAAAGAAATGTTGAACTGATTAATAATTTGACCTAAAGGCAGCATGTAAAGGGAAAACAACAGGGGCCCCAGAACCGACCCCTGAGGGACACCACAGGAGACAGAGACTGTCTGGGACGTGGCGTTGCCAAGACTAACACATTCCAGCCTATTGGAGAGGAAAGATTTAAACCAGTCCAGGACGGTGTCACAGAGACCGACCTCCACATGAAGACGGTGGAGGAGGATACTATGGTCCACAGTGTCGAAGGCTGCAGTGAGGTCAAGGAGGACAAGGATGGAGGGAGAGCCAGTGTCAGCAGCCAAGAGGACATCATTAGTAACTCTCAGCAGTGCAGTCTCAGTACTGTGAGCTGCCCTGAATCCAGACTGGAACTTCTCATACAGAGAGTGTTGTTGTAAGTGATCCTGCAGCTGAGCAGCAACTGCTTTTTCCAGC
>JBBPBX010034593.1:18360-30302 GCA_038048925.1 Garcialebias charrua
TAAAAATGGCAACTGCCTGTTTCAGTCTGCTTAAGCTAGATTTTCTTGAACTGTTTTGGAAATGATACACAGCTGAGAGTCATTCACAATATATAGGCCTACTACATGTCATGCAATATATTTTCTTTAAACTTTAGCATAAGCTGTTGAAATCAAACACGTTTGTCCATTAACAAAATGTTTCTTGGACCACACTATAGATTTTAATGAAAGTTTTAGACCATAATTATTGGATATATGTCCACAGCTGTTTAATTTTTGGCAACAACCCAGTTCAAGATGGCCACTACTAAATGCTAAATAACATTTGCCCACACAAAGAGGTGTATAACTCTGTCAGTTTTACAGCTACTGAGTTAAAATTTGTCGCAGATGTAGCTTTGCGTCATTTACAAGTGTGGGGTGACTTTTTGCAATATTACATGAGATTGCACAAACTTTTTAATTGTTGTTTGAACAAAAGCAGCTGCAAATCCATTTTTTCTCAACCTACTTTGAGTCTAGTTTTCAATTCTGGCACAAAAGATTCTGAAACAACAGTTTTACTCTATTTCCTAATACATACTGTAACTGCACACATCTCTGACTTTATCTGCAGCATTGTGGCGTTGTTTGACTTGAAGCAGAGACCTGTGCCAAATAAATAGTGTTTTGAATTCACAATTCAGAACATCAAAGGTAAACAGCAACCCTTTGTCCATAGTTAAGGATCAAGTGTGTATTATTTTAGATCTCTCCAACTCTCTGTGTGGCTGCATTGAAGCAATTTCAACCCATTTTCCTGATGAGTGCCTCAGTTCTGACGCCCACACAGCTTCTCATAATCGCAGCAGTCAGCATATAAGTGGGCCCTCCACCAGCAACTCAGCAATATTGAAAAGTGAAAATCTATTCATCAACATGTTTTCCCGTTAACTACATCTGATTGCAGAGTGGAATCCCCAATAGGGTTGAGTCATTACTTTCGGTAAAATAACTCCATTAAATAAGAGCGAACACAAAGCTGTCCCCCCCACCACCGCCACCCTTCCTTTACTGTTCCCCCCAAGCTGCAGGCCTACCTGCTGTCTCTTTGAGCTTCTGCTTCTGAAACACTAATACTGTCTGCCAGTTCAGTCCAGCACTGATTTGTGAGGAGACCAGGGGTGATCATTTCTTTCCCCTTCTTTTTCCCTCCCCTCAGGTGACACTCTGAAATAAATTTTGTGTGCCCTTTCACTTCAGACGAGCTCTGTGTGGAGGAAGCCCAGAGGAGACTAATGAGAGAGCGCGGGGGTACAGCTCCGTCTGCCTCCATGCCTCATTTTTCTTGATTTCCGCCACACTAGTGTCGGCATGAGCTCCTGCTGGTCAGGTGATGGCGGTGCCAGCTGGTGCATCCAGCTCGGACGGACAACGATTCGTTTCCCTCAGCTGGTGATTTATGGCACGGCAAATCAGAGAGAAGCCGGCGTGCGTGGCACCGGGCCTCCTGAGTTAGTGCACTGTCCGGCCCCGTCATGCTTTACCACACAGCGGGCTGGACTGCCTAATTTACGCCGGCAGACAGTCACATATATCACACCCCGTCTGGCCAATGAAGATTGGTGGTGTTTGAAAGGGTCTGTATACAGAGTCGATTTTGCCCACGTGTTACTCCCTCCCCAGGAACGCACCGAGGAATATTGCTTCTCTCTCCTTCTCTGCCTATTAAATCTCTCATGCTTCATTTCTGCACCTCTTTTTGTTCTTTCCCATCTTCATCTCTCTGTAAGTCGCCCCCTTTTCTCAGTATGTGGACTTAATGTGAAGTGACTGTGTTGGAGGGAGGCCCTCTTTTACTGGTCTGGTTCCTGAAGGCTGTGCCCTTCTGTTCAGGGAAACTGGGAGAGGTCACAGTAGGTAGCTCCCTCGAGCCATGGCGTATTAATGCCCGGGCTGACCTCGGTGATAAGAAGGAAGCTTTGGGTGCATGTTTGATTCATGAGGCCGTCCTCAGTGGGGCCCCTTGGGGGCTTTTTCCACTGCTGTCCTTTTACTGTCAGGGTGGAGGGTTGCTGCAGGGGAGATCAGTCCTGTCTGTCACGGAGAGGTTGGGGTATGATAAAGGCAGCATTGCTGGGAGTGGGCCAGAGCACACAGATCAGCCCCGTGTTGGACAGAAGCGATGACTTAATGGTGGGTGGTGATGTGACAGCCAAGTGCTGAGGGATATTAGAACGGATATCTGTGATGGGGGCTGACATCATGAGCACCTCACCTGCCTGAAGGAGTTTTGTTTTTTCAGGGTGGAATGAGAAAGTGAGTTGAAGGGCACTTGGCAGCTCCACTGTTTTCATATCTTTCTCATTTTTTGCCCCCCTTGTCTATATTTTACATTTTCTAATCCTTCAAAATGCTGGATGTCTCTGCAGGTTTGCAAAAAGGCGTTAGATAGCTCAGTCTGGGTGGAAGATGGGGTTTGTGGGAGTAAGCCGACACAGTTTCAGTTCCAGCGCATATCTCCAAATTATATCCTCTGGAGTTTGGTTAGGGATTACTCCTGTCTAATCCTGACAAATGCTGCAGAGTGAGACACATCTCAGACAACAGAGCAAACGCACGCCCTGTGATGACCATGGCGATTGGTTCAAATAATGCCGTTCCATGCAGGCATAATGATAAAATATACAAAAATTATATAAAACACAATAACAAAGGTGAATTTTGGACGTATTCAGAGGTATATGAAACATGGAGGTTTAGCAGATGTAAATGTACAGGTCATTGTTGCATGACTCTGAGAGAAAACGTTTTGTAAAAGCTAAAATCTGGGTAATTACTGTGCACATAGAGAAAAGAACGCACATCCGTGAACAACTCCATCCTGCCAGACTCTTCAGAGCTCCTAATGCCAGCTGTTTGGATGTGACTGTGTAATACATAATCCTGATTTGTGTTCCTTTCAGTCACCAAAGGATCTGTGCATGCCTCAAAGAAACTTGTCAAGGCTTTTCAGCACACATAGCCTTCTCACAATCAAGTCGATGCTTGTCAACCCTCCTGCTTTCAAAATAGTCATAGTAGGGAGGGGAAAGCCACTTTTCATCCATCCCATTGCTGTCATCTCCTTCTGCCCATCACTAATCTTTAAAAGCTATTTGCAGTTTTAATGTAGATCTCAAATCCCGTTTTCCTTTCTCTCCTTCAGTTTTCTTTTTTACAAACACATTCTTTTGTGGTTTGCTCGAGAGCCAGCTTTGGTATATAGAGCGAGCCTTGTCGTTCCACCATGCGTTCCCATGGTCTTTTCTTTTGTTTTAGCTAAGCCGGTGCCCCCTGGATTAAAGGGAAAATAATCCTTCTGTCATTGTTGTTTTTGTTTCCAAAGCCTGCTGAAAAGCGATCTGTTGATTCTTCTCTCATCTTTCACAGATTAAGTTTAAATTGAACGACGAAAGGAGAGTTTACTGCAAACGTCTGGTTATGTTTGTGCACGTTTAGATTCGGGCCGAGGAAGTATTGACGCTGTTTGTTGTTTTCAAATCGTGATTTAGTTTGAACGTGGTTGAATGAATGCGTTCCACAGCTCGTTTTTTTATAATGTGTGTGATGCACATTTGCTGTGAAAAGTACTAAATGTTTAATTCATGCAATCGCTGATTCATATCAACTTGAGTTATTGTCTGGCCCAGCAGCCAAGCTACCCATTTGTGTCAGATGGCAGACTAATGGTGATATTAATGAAGTCATTGCTGTAGTCAGAAAATCAATAATCACTCGAAACAGTCAATGCAAGTGAGCGAGCTTGAATGGTGACCTAGTTCTCATGTAATGACAGCCCCTAACCATTTCTGTTGTTTGATGCGCACAACATCTGCTACCTTACCGCCGCAACAACACATTCATGCACAAAAACACAAAATACGATCCACAGCGGTGCGGAGGATATGAGCAGAAACTGGGGCAGCTGTAATTTTTTTTTTGTTTATTTGAGACAATCAAATAAAAACGAAGCCGCTGATGCTTCACACGGCTAGTAATAGCAATATTATTCTGCGTCATTAGCTGTGAAAAATGCCTCCAAGACGCATCAACACAAGTTTTCTCTTTGCCACAGAAGGCAGAGGCCAAGTGGGGCCAGGAGGTTAACCTGGCTTTGGCATTAACCAGCCCAGCTGTTATTGTTGGGTCTTGTGAGTCTGTAAAAGAGAGCCAGCAGCGTCCGAGTTGGAGTGGGGCCACGGAGAGGTCAGCAGACCAACGACGGTGAGACAACGAGAGGAGGGGTGTGGGGGTGTCTGTGTAGCAGCTCTGCTTCCTGCATACTGAAGCAGCCCTGCGCCTCACTGACATCAGTCAAAACTCCTGGCTGTGTTATTACTGTGTTCTGTTGTGTGCTCGGAGATGAATGGGCTTGGCGTTCAGGCTAACAAAGAGTCTTGGCATGTGTACAGGAGCAGGAAGAGGGAATTCTAATGCTGCTTTATCACGGGGCAATAAAAGAAGACAATATGAGCTGTCCTCCACCAACTGGTTTGGTGAACACTCACATCTCCGTTTTCTGCTCGCAGACACTCCCTGAAAGTCATTCAACAGAGAGATTTCTTTAAAAAAAAAAATCTTTTCTTTCTTTTTTCCTACAGTGGCACAAGTGATTGTATGATTTTGCAGCCGGTGTCAGTCTTAGTGCAGCTTTTTATGAAGAATGCAGTAGACGCTTTTTCTTTAACAAGACAATTATTTATTTACACTCTGATAACATTTACTTTGTGGCAAATCGATTTTTGTAAAAATGGTTCTAAATGTCAGCTGTGATTTCAGTTACAGTAGGTTTTATGAATAAACCATTTTTCACAGCAGACATTTTGACTTTGGAAAAGAACAAACGCCCCTAATGCCTCTACAAATAGCTCCATTCTGTTTCAATGTTACAGCAAACCATGACGGAGTGGCCTGAAGACAGCAAGTGTGCATTTATTATTGTTACCATGATGGCCTGGCCTGGCTGCTGCCAAAGGTCAAAGCAGAGGTATCACGTTTTTGCCTGTCTGTGTTTGTTTATCTGCAGTGTTAGCAAAATAAGTCATAAATTAATGAAAGGGTTTTAATGAAACATTCAGAAAGTAATCACTGGATGTTCATCTACAAGATACGGTGGCCGTGTTGTCTGAATTCCCCCCTCCTAAAATGAAAAAGTGTTTTACAAATTGTTAGTGTTTTCTGAAATGTTAATTTGTTGCCGCTCTCGGCCACCGTAATAAGACTTTAACTTTTCAAGCTAACCCAGTTCAAGCTGGACACCACAGCTTAGTTTTTTAACCTTAGCCTAAGTGGTTAGACTAAGGTTAGACCACCAGACTACCTGTAAGTCCCTTAGCTGGGGGGTTCAGACCTCCTAATATTGGCAAAACTAAGATCATATCCACCATTTGTATAAGCAAAACTTTTCATAAATGATGCTCATTATGCTGTCAGATTATTAGTGTACCTAATCCCTGTTGATAACCAATGAATCACTGAGTTTTGCACACATCTTAATATTTGCAGGAACCTTTTTTTTTTAAACCTTTCAAACACTTACTAAAGTTCTGCTCTTCGGTATGAAGGCTGTTCATATTATTTTCAGACTCAAACAATCTTTAAGGCCTTATAGGTGCCACATCTTCTCAATATACTGTAGTTGTGTCGCCGAAGCTCAGAAGAAAATCCAGCTGATCAGGCCTCAAGAGGTCTAACTGCTGTTCAGCTAAAGGAGTCGAACTGGTTGAAAGGCCCTAACTTTCTTTGGAAACAAGATCTTCCAATCAAAGAGGAAATGGTAGGGGAAGTCGAAAGAACGGATCCCGAACTCCATAAAGGTCATACACACACAGTGCAGTCAAAAGAAGTGAACCCAGTTCTAGAGCGTTTAACAAAGTTTTCTGATTGGTCAAGAGCCATAAAGGCCCTCGCCAGGGTCAAACGATTCATCAAATAGTTTAAAGGTGTTCAACAAAGAACAAACAAAACAACGGATCTTGAAGAAAGAAGAAACACGGAAGTGTTCATTTTCAAGCTAGAGCAAGGAGAAGCTTTCGTTGAGGAAATACAGAAAATCAAATCGCAAAAGGAAAGTTCTCTATGCAAGCATAACAGACTAAAGGCTGGTTTATACTTCTTGTCACACGTCTTTTGCCCCCCGCTGAGTGAAAAAAGTTGCGCAACTTCCGTCTGCACTCCCGCTACGATCCCCCGGTGACAGCTGTCTTGTACATGGCCCCCAGTCAGAACTCGGAGACACCGAGGTTGCGGCTCAGGTCGTATGATTGGTGGGCGTTTTTTGTTTGGATGTCCATATATGGTGTGTCACATCGCTACCCGCTACTCTTTTAGAAGCCGGTTTTTGTTTTTGCTTTGACAGACATGGATAGTTTTGAAGAGAAACTCGTCTGTGCGCGACTTTTGACTTTTGATATATACAGTGATGGGCAGCGCTAATCCAAAAATTAGTTCCGCTATTTCTAAAGCACTAATTAATTTATTTAGGTCCGCAATTTCAAAAGCACTAATGTCTTGTGAAAATTAGGGGAAGCTAAATTCTAAACCGCTATTTAAATTCAACAATTGGTAGCCAGCAAGTTATGCAATATTTGCACTACACTGCCAACTAGCGGTCCATATCCTAGATGTTATTACTGTTTTTCTCTTACATTTTGTTGTTGGATGTAACTGGGACCCCGTGTACATAATCTCATCTCATCACATGTACTACATGCGGTGCAAATGACAATAAAGACTCTCTGACTCTGATAATAATATTGTTTGTAATAATAATCATTTTCTTTGAGTATAACCAATAGACAAAATACACACAACAAAACAGACCTTGATTACACCCAAGAGTTGGGTGTTGGGGCGGCCGTGGCGTAGTGGTAATGGCAGTCGTCCCCCGATCGTAAGGTTGGTGGTTCGAATCCCGGTTCCCCACACCATGTGTCGTTGTGTCCTTGGGCAAGACACTTAACCCCGAGTTGCTCCCGGTAGGACTGGAAAGCACCTTGCATGGTAGTCTGCCGCTACCGGTGTATGAATGTGTGTAGCATTCAATGTGTGTAGCACTTTGAGATTTTCACTAATGAAAAGTGCGTTATAAATTGAATTCATTATTATTATTATTATTATTATAAGAGTTCTTTTTTTTTCTATTTTAAATCAGTTCTTGAATCCCGGATGATTAAAGGTCCATCAATCAATAATCTGGTAGTTTGTAGTTCATGATCCAGGGTAATATGTCCAGAAAAAACAAATAGTTTGGTGCAATTTAAGTCCTACCGCACAGCTGCGGTGATCCGGTAGCTTGCCATCCTGGGTGGGAACAGGGGGTGAAAAAAACCCTGACCTAAACAAGGTCATAAACAAAACAAAAATTAGCATTACTATATACACAGGACTAAACTGTTATCAAAAATAGTTAAACATTCACATAGTTAAACATTCACAAAAACAAATAAAATAATTCCAGCAGGTATTTTTCAAGAATCATTCAAATGTCCTGTTAAGCACCTTGGTCAATGCAAGGCATTGTAGGAAGGTGCTATACAAATAAAGTTTATTATTATTATTATTATTATTATTATAACTTCAATTCAAAGACCACATCAACAGTACAGATCAAATTAAAGTTACAGAGATCAAGTTTTAAAGTGCACTTCCAAGTTGTATCCAAGTTTAATTCATATAAGAGTCAATTAAAGCTCCACTGACATCATCTTTTAACTTTCCATAAAATGGCACAACATATATGTATATATTAAGATTGACCTCTGATCATTTTTGCTAAAACAATGTTAAATTAATTAAAATTCCTCTCAAAAACAGTTTAAAATTAGCGCCTTTTTTTTTTACATGATAAATACGGGTTTTCCCGTCGCGCGATTATGACGTCACACACAGACTCACGTCAACTGCGCACCTTGTTTACAATGGACAAGATACAAACGCGATCCGTCCAATTTAGCCATTTAAAACTTTATATTTTAGCGGTTTGTCTTCAGAGAAGCCAAAGTTATTTCCAGTAAACAGCAGGTTATAATTTTTTTTCAGCTCCTGCTGGTTTTTGGAGACTTTTCACTTCAGGAAGTGCAGCAGCTCTGTGAGGACTTACAGCAGCTGATAGTTGAGAGTCAGAAGGAATTCTACATGTAAATCGTTTCCACAGCACTGAAATGGTAATATATTAGTTAATGTTTCTAATAATTATTCAACATTATTAGTTATTAGTTTGTGTACAAAACAATTTGCACAGATCATGTTGCTTCAATTTGTCAGCTTTGTTATTTAATCCAGTCAACATGTTGAAAATATTTCATATTTATTTTTCTATTTAATTTGGACATCACTTGGTGTTATAGTGGTGTCTCATTAAAATGATGGAAATACATGACATTAGTTTGACCCATTGTCTTAATATACAGTATACTGCATATAATATATACTGTGTGTGTCTGTGTGTTTTATCATCAATTCACAGAAATATCTTCACCTGAAGAGTGGACCCAGGTGGAGGAGAACAAACCTTGATATTGTTAAACAGATGGAGACATCTTCATGATCTGTAGAACATCAGGACTGATGCTGCAGAAAGCTACGTTTGTGCATCAAGACATCAAAATATGCAGAAATACTACAACTGGCCAGAGCATTGAGATGAAAATGAATCAATGAAAATATGAATTTAATATTTTTTCTGACAGTTCAAATGAACATATTGTTTGAAAAAAAAGGATAACAATGAACCAAGTGTTTCTGTAGTTATGTGTAAATAAAGTTACAGTAGTACACTATATTATCTGTTAGTGTTGAGTTATTCTTTGTGAGAATATTTGTGTATCTGTTTTAATTTCATTCGTTCATCTACAACTCACAGCTCGTACTTTAGTAAAAACAAAATTGGTGAATGTTAAAAAAACATTTTATTAAAATAAAACCATCCCATATTATCAAATATATGAAAACCTCTGGGGAAACATTAATATGAACAGATTATCAAAAAAAATTGAGTTTAAAAAATATCAGCAAGTGGTGTTTGACTTCATCAGCTCTGTAAAAATGACACTTTACAGCTGTAAATCTGCAAAATCAGAATTTTACTAGAAATTCAATTTTACTGAGCAGCTAGCTGTGTCATTAAGAACTAGTTTCTCCTCATCCTGCTGCTTGTACACTTCTTCAGACTCCACCACCTCCTCGTCCACGCTCCTGGATGTCCAGGTGTTGTAGGTCTGGACGCAGAGGACATCTGTCTAGTTTCTCCTCATCCTGCTGCTTGTACACTTCTTCAGACTCCACCACCTCCTCGTCCACGCTCCTGGATGTCCAGGTGTTGTAGGTCTGGACGCAGAGGACATCTGGGTCCATTATGGGCTGAATGCTGCATCCACTTTGTCACTTCCCTCATCAGAACCACAGAAAATCAACAGATTTACATCAAAGAATATTGTTGAGTACTATTCTTTTTGTTGATGCAATCTTACCTGCTGTGATGTGAAAGTCTGGGTTGTACTAGTGGTTCAACAGGAAGAGCCTCAGGTGATGGACTGGAGACCTGGAAACCTGAAAACACAAACAAAATAAAATAAAAAAATAAAATATTTAACAGATATTTTAAAAGGGACTAATTTTTTAAACTATAAATTAATGTTGAATAATTATTAGAAACATTAACTAATATATTACCATTTCAGTGCTGTGGAAACTATTTAGATGTTGTAGAATTNAAATGACTCCAACACCTCCTCGTCCACCCTCCTGTCCAGGTGTTGTAGGTCTGGACGCAGGGGACATCTGTCTAGTTTCTCCTCATCCTGCTGCTTGTACACTTCTTCAGACTCCACCACCTCCTCGTCCACGCTCCTGGATGTCCAGGTGTTGTAGGTCTGGACGCAGAGGACATCTGGGTCCATTATGGGCTGAATGCTGCATCCACTTTGTCACTTCCCTCATCAGAACCACAGAAAATCAACAGATTTACATCAAAGAATATTGTTGAGTACTATTCTTTTTGTTGATGCAATCTTACCTGCTGTGATGTGAAAGTCTGGGTTGTACTAGTGGTTCAACAGGAAGAGCCTCAGGTGATGGACTGGAGACCTGGAAACCTGAAAACACAAACAAAATAAAATAAAAAAATAAAATATTTAACAGATATTTTAAAAGGGACTAATTTTTTAAACTATAAATTAATGTTGAATAATTATTAGAAACATTAACTAATATATTACCATTTCAGTGCTGTGGAAACTATTTAGATGTTGTAGAATTCCTTCTGCAGCATCAGTCCTGATGTTCTACAGATCATGAAGACGTCTCCATCTGTTTAACAATATCAAGGTTTGTTCTCCTCCACCTGGGTCCACTCTTCAGGTGAAGATATTTCTGTGAATTGATGATAAAACACACAGACACACACAGTATATATTATATGCAGTATACTGTATATTAAGACAATGGGTCAAACTAATGTCATGTATTTCCATCATTTTAATGAGACACCACTATAACACCAAGTGATGTCCAAATTAAATAGAAAAATAAATATGAAATATTTTCAACATGTTGACTGGATTAAATAACAAAGCTGACAAATTGAAGCAACATGATCTGTGCAAATTGTTTTGTACACAAACTAATAACTAATAATGTTGAATAATTATTAGAAACATTAACTAATATATTACCATTTCAGTGCTGTGGAAACGATTTACATGTAGAATTCCTTCTGCCTCTCAACTATCAGCTGCTGTAAGTCCTCACAGAGCTGCTCACTTCCTGAAGTGAAAAGTCTCCAAAAACCAGCCGTAGGGGTTGAACGAGTACATGATTTTTAACCTCGACATTAACATAAAAAAACTTGAGCGGCGCTCGAGTAGCCGATGACGTCACAGTGTCTTATGATGCAAAATAAATAAATAAATATAATGCATAAAAACGTCTTTACAAAAAGAAAAAAAAGACCAACAAAACATTGGGAGCATTTATTATGCTCCTATCATTTATCATACTGCACATAAGTCATTGGAAAAACAAAACTATTAGTTATTATTATTAATATTAAAAGTGAAAGTAAGGCGCTGAAAACCGAAACTTAAAAAACAAATGGGGCCACAGCCACACCGTACCACAGCCTGCAGTGCTGTGCAATTTAGGTTTACTTTTAGAGATTGTGTTTATAGGTTTTTAATAGCTCTAGAGAGATTAATATTTGTTTCTTTTTCTTTGTGAAACGAGAGAGATGAAGCCGTTTCGGCCGTGTTATATATGTGACCTGCAATGCAACACTGCCCTCTGCTGTCACAATCTACTACGGTGGTCAGAGAAAAGAAAGTCAACAGGATGTTTCAATGAGTAGCGCAATTTATAAAATTATAAACTGTTTTACCTTTTTGACAAGACTGGACCAGCTCCATACATCCGTGCGCACAAAGGAATCCATTTTGTAGCGTCTACTAAAAGCTAAAAGCTACCCGCGCTCTGTTTTTATCACGTGATGTGACGTACAGACGTTACTGCAACGTGATGACGTCACTACGGGTAGTCGAGGTGGACAAAAAAGCCTCGATAGAAGTCAAAGCGCTCGATCTGTCGAAAACTCGGTTACTCTGTTAAAGCACTAAGCAGGAGCTGAAAAAAATTATAACCTGCTGTTTACTGGCAATAACTTTGGCTTCTCTGAAGACAAACCGCTAAAATATAAAGTTTTAAATGGCTAAATTGGACGGATCGCGTTTGTATCTTGTCCATTGTAAACAAGGTGCGCAGTTGACGCGAGTCTGTGTGTGACGTCATAATCGCGCGACGGGAAACCCCGTATTTATCATGTGAAAAAAAAGGCGCTAATTTTAAACTGTTTTTGAGAGGAATTTTAATTAATTTAACATTGTTTTAGCAAAAACGATCAGAGGTCAATCTTAATATATATATATATATATATATATATATATATA